>PVHX01016619.1:27408-42893 GCA_004024805.1 Geosciurus inauris | reverse complement strand
AAAAAAAAAAAGAATAAATCCTAGCTGAGGTAGAATTGTGAAGTTGAAAAAGCCTTTTAGTCAAAGTTCAAGGATCATTGGCATCAAGTTGCAGAAATTCTTGAGCATGTATGACCATTACTTCATTTAATGGTTCCTTCCATTTTACTAGGAACTTTGAAATGAGGTTTATTTGGCTGCAATTATTCTCCGAAAATCATGACTTTAAGTTGAGTAATATATTACCCAATCCTTAGTAATAAATATTCATTTTTGTCCTGTTCTCCTGCAGGAAAGAAAAACATACTCTAAAATTGCCAAGCTTTCATTATTTATCTGTGGTATGTGTGCATGTGGTGGTGGTGGGGGCGGGGGGTGGGGGTGATGATCATTTTTCTTGTCCAAAGGGAAGACTTTCAATTTAGAAAGCTTCATGAATTGTTTTTGGCATAATTTCCCACATAGCTATGAAATAGTCATTTTCTCTATAGTGACATATAAAGTGTTGATTTTACCTTTAAAGATAAATGGAGAAAGTGTCTGTCACTTTATCTTGAAGTTCTTTAGAAAGGACTACAATACTTTCAGCTATTGAGGATACGAATTTCAAATGTATAAACCTAAATTCAAGCAAACTGCTTGATTCACTGGTCGCCAGTATACTTGAAGAATTTGTGAGCTTTCCAGCCACAACATAGGAAGCTTGAGGCTTTTGCTATGTTTTCTTCTTGCCCAAACTTTGTAGCATTTTGGAATGATACCCCTTTGTTCTCTTTGCAAATATTTGAAAATTTGCCAATCAGCAAGGCAGATGTAACATAAAGGACTGAAAATGTTTTTAAGTTCTCTTGCATCCTCAAAATTTCTCCACTAAATTGAGTGTGGTGGCACATGCCTGTAATCCCAGTGGCTCCAGAGGCTGAGACGGGAGGATGGTGCAGTGGCGCACTCCTGTAATCCCAGTAGCTCAGGAGGCTGAGGCAGGAGGATCGCGAGTTCAAAGCCAGCCTCAGCAACAGCTAGGCACTAAGCAACTCAGGTGAGACCCTGTCTCTAAATAAAATACAAAATAGGCTGGGGATGTGGCTCAGTGGTCAAGTGTCCTCGATTTCAATTCCTGGTACCAAAAAAAAAAAAAGTGTCTCCACTAATTCCCAAATGTGCATGACAATTCACACACAGCAGAGCTGCCCCCTCATCTTTGATGCCTCTTTGCAGATCCTTTCCCACTGTGATGCATACAGATATCCTGAGAGCTGCTGTGAGACAAGAACAAGACAGGACCTCCAGTTCTCCTGCAGGTTATGTCTAGTGGGGGTGAGGGCAACAGACAGGTAACAAGCAAACCAATAAAATAATTACAGATTTGTATTTGTGTTCTGAAGGAAACAAACAAGAACCCTGAAAGAAAATACTGGGCAATCTAGGGGTTGGGCATTAACCTTTCTCTTAGCCAGTTCGTCCAAGAAAAAGTTTTAAGCCACAACTTGAGGAAGAGAAGTTTTAGTATTAGTTTCCTAGGCTGCTGTAACAAAGTACCACAAACTGAGTGGCACAAACTGAGCAGCAATGTATTGTCTCTCAGTTATCTGAGGGTAGATAGAAATGGAAGCTGAAGTTGTCCAGCAGGCTGAAGGGGAAAATCTGTTCTGTGCCTCCCTTGTGATGATTTGCTTGGGTATCCTCTGGCTTGCAGATCTCTTGCCTTGATGCCCACAGAGTGTTCTCCTTATATTGTGCGTGTCCAAATAAACCCTCCCCCCTTTTAAGGACACTTACTATAATGGTCACCTTGAATTAGGAGCTCACCAAACTCCAGTACGATCTCATCTTAACTAATCAAATCGACACTGACTTTTTCTTCCCAATAAGGAAGAAAGGACCTCACATTCTGAGGTCCTGGAAGTTAGGGCTTCAACATATGAATTCGGGGGAGAGGAATATCATTTAACCTATAACCCAGTATGCAGTGCAATACCCAAGCAGAGGAAAGAGTGGGACAGATTCCCTAAGAAGCGAAAGTGTCTGGACATAATCTGGGAACTGACAGAAAGCAGGTGTGACTTCAGAATTGAGTGTGAGAATAAAAAGGACATGGAATGTGGGGGACAGGTGGGCAAGGGTTAGAACAAAGAGTCTGAATTTTATTCTGCAAGCAGTGGGAAGATTTTGAAGGGTTCTAACAAGATCCACCTGTGGTTTTAAATGATCACACTATAAATTTCCCCAGCTGTCTCCTCAACATCAATGAAATGCAAGTATTTTTTGATTTGTTGACTTTTTTAGAGGAATCTGTGATGGTTTATTCATTGTCTCTCCATCTATTACATGATGAATTTGCTAAGAAACAGGCATTATGTATATTCAGTCTTTTTTGTTCTATTTTTGAATTCTTTAGTCAAAATATTCATTCTCCTTTAACTTTATCTCTGATTTCTATCTCTACAAATAAATCAACTTAATCAATTTAACTAATGTCTTTTTACCACCCTGTCCCTCTAGGGAGAAAAGACTCTTTTCCTTAAAAAAAGCAAAAAGAAGAAGAAGAAGAAAAAGAAGATATATTCAGCTGTGGATTTTAGACACACACTATTTTCTTCAGACTGTTTTGAATGAACAGTGATGATTTTCAGAGATTGTGTAACCACAAAATCAACATTCATTCCAAAATTATAATGATTTCAAATGTATCTCACTTTTTTATTTTTAAAATTTTTCAGATTTTTTTTCCATCAGAAGAAACTCCTTATGTGATAATTCTCCAAAACTGACTTTTTGTTGCCTAATCAGTAAAAGTAAAATTTTATGATTTGCCTAGATGTTTTGTAATTTCAAAGTAAATATTAGTTTAAATAGCCCATCATGTACTTTTTCAACTTCAAACTGTGGATCTTGGCTTTGGGCTCCGCTCCTTTCCAAACAAAGAAGATCCACTTTTTTCTCTTTTACATAGTTAAGTTCTGAGTGGGACGTCATTTGCGAGAAAATATTCTGTTACTTAAAAAATTAAATTAAATTTAAAAAAAAAAACAGAAAAAAGATCAAAGCCACTAATACCATTAGTTTTACTTTAATTTCAGATCATTGGAGATAAAAAAGAAAACAAACAGCCATGCTTGAAACACCATAAGAAATCAGAGGGCCAGGCCAGGTGGTACTTGCCTGTAATCCCAGTGGCTCTGGAGGCTGAAACAGAAGGATCGCGAGTCCAAAGCCAGCCTCAGTAATTTAGCAAGGCCCTAAGCAACTCAGTGAGACCCTTCTCTAAATAAAATACAAAAAAGGACTGGAGAGGTAGCTTAGTGGTTGAGTGCCCCTGGGTTCAATTCCTGGTACTAAAAAGATAATAATAATAACTGAGAGAAGGAATGTGTAGAACAGGCAACCCAAGGTTATGCAAGCATCTACAGTTGAGCAAATTTACATTGGTCAGCCAGGCAGCCCAATCGGCTAGGTCAGAGATGCCTGCCTTATGGGTCCATCATCTATGTGCAAACTGTCTCCATGTTTTTCGGTTTTACTTCCTATCTTGAGAACTTTTTGCCTTTTCAGCGATGTAAAACCAGCAGAACCATGGTCATGCATTTCACAATGTGTGCAGTTAATGTCCAGTTCTTTTGACCCTTTCTGACAAAGCTTTTCCCCTGATTAAGAAACTGGAGAAACATTATCCCTAATCCTGTTGCCTCTCACAATGCTTGTTTATAACTAACCACATATATACTTCATATTTGTGGATATTTTTACTTATTATGAACCTAAATGTGATAGTGGGAAACATTTATGCAATGCTTAGAGGATAAAAGGAAAATAAAATTTTATAGGTACAGTATGAGCACTGCAAAGATGATCACACATAAAACCAAAGGGAAATACATCAAAACATGAACAGTAGCCGGGCATGGTGGCACAAGCCTGTAATCCCAGCACTTAGGGAGGCTGAGACAGGAGAACTGCAAGTTCAAAGCCAGCCTCAGCAATGGCGAGGTGCTAAGCAACTGGGTGAAACCCTGTCTCTACATAAAACACAAAATAGGGCTGGGGATGTAGCTCAGTGGTCCAGTGCCCCTGAGTTCAATCTCCAGTACCAAAAAAAAAACAAAAAACCATGAACAGTGGTTGTCTTTGAATGATAGGACCATGGTGATGCATTTTTGTTTGTTTGTTTGTTTGTTGGGTTTTTTTTCCCCTATTGAAAAACTAACATTTTTGAGAATGGCTTTTATTTTTGTCAGTGTGAAATTTTAGATAATTTTGTAGGTGGTCTCAGAAACATACTTACCTTGTGATTTTTATGTAAATTAAATTGGAACTTTTACCCAGGTTTTCCATAGTGTTTCAAAAAAGAAAGCACTGAATTCTATATTCAAGATATTTAAACTGTAGTCGGAAGAATTTTTGAATTTCTGTATCTTTAAGTTACATAGAAGATACTTTTTTCTTATAAATGCTATATAGGTTCTTTTTATATAGAATCTTTTATCAAAATACTCATTTTTTCTAAAGGTTTTGTTCTTCTCAACAGTTCAAATATTGACTCTCCAAAAGAACATATAACATCCAAGAATAGGATTTCTGTAATTCAGTGCCCCAAAATAGTTAAAAAAAGATTAAAAATTAAAAGAAATCTGTAACAACTAATGAATCTGTTCTAATTGTAAATTTCATTTTGCTTATATGCAAATTCCAGTTACTGTATTATTATTAACAACCAAATTCAAATTCTTAGACTTCAAACATGAATGAGAACTCAGAAAAACTATAAACTTTATGTTAAAAGTTATTTTTGCTTTCTGGCACTTTTGTGTTTACTCATCGTGTTGCCTGTTCAGTTTCCATACACGACCAGATTAGCAGAAGGGGAAAGAGCGTAACATCTCATTTGAGGGCAATTAAGCAAAGGGTTTCCCTCCCTTCCTCTGTCTCTCTCTTATCTCTCTTTCTCCATCTCTCTCTTTCTCTCTCTCTCCTCTCTCCTACATGCACACACACACACACATACAAATGCAATGCAAACACACATTGTTTGTGTGTACGTCATGTCCTACAGGAGGGTTCCTTGTACCCAGATCCTCATTTGAAATTCAAAACATTTTTTTCTTATAGAAATAATAAGAAACACTAATAAGTATATAATTTTTCATTCTGGATCCAAAAATCTTGTGGGCTGAACTAGAAATATACCATTTTATTACACTGTGTATATACATGGGAAATTTTCATTCCCCATCTAAACAGCTATTTTCAGAAGAAACTGAGAGCACAAGGGATGTGTGGGCATGAGGCTGCTGGCCCTCGCAGGGCTGTGCTCAGCATTTTGGAGAAAAGAAGGGGGAAAAGTCTGATTCCTGATCTCAAGGCACTTCAGAATACATTGGGAAACCAAGCCCACCATGAAAGATGGCTACTACAAGAGAGTAATGGTGTGGAGTCCCACTCCTAGGTAATACTTTAGTGTATTCATCTGTTCGTTTGTCTGTTTCTTGTCTGTGTTTTTTATTGTTTTGTATATTTCAAATGACATTTTTCTAAAATTAATAATGCATAAAAAATGCATGATTACAGCAGAACATTAGGACACTATAGACTTATCTATAATGACAAAATTACTCAAAACAACTCAAATTTCTATCAGAACTGAATGATTGAATAAACTGTGGTTGATGCATTCTGTGGCATGTTAATAGCTATCAAAAAAGAACAGATAAAAGTATCTGTTCATCTGGAAAGGATGGTACATACCAGGATGTATGATGAAAATCAAGATGCAAAGACATTTTCATAGTATGACCTCTTTTGTGTAAACACAACAGTGACTTATCCAAAAACGTTTGAATTTAAAAGGATAGGGTATGAATACCAAGCTGTTAACATTGATTACCTGTATGTATTGAGAAAAGAAGGATGATTTTAAAACAAAATGAGGATGTGTAAATGCAAAGAAAATTAAAAAGAAAAATTAGAATCACTTTCACTTCTGATTTCTGTTTTATTAAGAAACTGTGTGTGTGTGTGTGTGTGTGTGTGTGTGTGTGAGAGAGAGAGAGAGAGAGAGAGAGAGAGCTTCCCTGGGTTATTATAAATACATATTTCTTGATTAACCAATATGTTTACATGGCTTCAGGGACCTTCTGGCAGGAGTCCTTCAACACAAAGTCACCCAGTAAACTCATATAGCCACTTTTAAATAGGCCAGTGTTTCAGTTCCCATGAGTTCTGCCTCCGCTGCCTGGAGAAGGACCCATCTTAGCCCTTTTCTCATATGTCCACAGCCCAAGGGATAAGAGTTTCCTAAACTATAAAACAACCAGGGCTGAAGTGTATTCCCCTCATGCCAGCCTGAGTCCCATCCCCACTCTAAAGAGATCCTTTTTCAGTCCTAATGAGTTCTCCTCCATGGCCTTGAAGGACCATGGTGGCTTCCTTCTGGACACCCTGATGTACTCACTGGAACGAAGCAAGTTCCTGATGGAGTCCAGTCCATGAGGACATTTTGGCCACAAAGTGCTGTGTGTATTTCTTCCCAACACTACTTGAAAATCCACTTGGGGAGAATGTGTGTTTTCATCCAGTTTCCTCTGCATCTCTCCTGAACCATTATTCACCAGGAGATGGATGTACATTGCATCAACATGACACTCACCAGTTACACATAAAACTAAACAATTTCAGATAGTGCTCTGGTTTGTGTCCCCCAAGGTTCATGTGCTAGAAGCTTGGTCTCCAGTGTGGCAGTTTTGGGGTGGTAGAACCTTTAAGAAGTGGAGCCTTATAGAAGGTGACTAGGTTCTTGAGTGTGCCATCTTCAGAAGGAGTTTCTGTAGTTTTTGTTTGTTTGTTTATTTGTTTGTTTTTGGTACTGGAGATTGAACTCAGGGGTACTCTACCACTGAGCCACATCCCAGCCCTATTTTTTGTTTTATGTAGAGACAGGGTCTCACTGAGTTGCTTAGCACCTTGCCGTTGCTGAGGCTGGATTTGAACTCACAATTCTCCTGTCTCAGCCTCCCTAAGTGCTGGGATTACAGGCTTGAGCCACCGCACCCGGCTCAGAAGGAGTTTCTGTAGTTTTCTTGGAACCCTGGTTAGTTAGTTCTCCAGAACAAAACAGGATGATTCTATACTTAGAGGACCCAAAAAATTCCACTAGAAAACTTCTAGAACTGATAAATGAATTTAGCAAAGTTGCAGGATATAAAATCAATATCCATAAATCCAATGCATTTCTATACATTAGCAACGAGCCCTCTGAAAGAGAAATTAGGAAAACTACTCCATTCACAATAGCCTCAAAAAAATAAAATACTTGGGAATCAATCTAACAAGAGTGGTGAAAGACCTCTACAACGAAAATTACAAGACACTAAAGAAAGAAATTGAAGAAGATCTTAGAAGATGGAAAGACCTCCCATGCTCTTGGATAGGCAGAATCAATATTATTAAAATGTCCATACTACCCAAAGCGCTATACAGAGTCAATGCAATCCCAATTAAAATCCCAAAGTCCTATCTTATAGAAATAGAAAAGGCAATCATGAAATTCATTTGGAAAAATAGGAGACCCAGAATAGCCAAAGCAATCCTGAGCAAGAAGAGTGAAGCAGGAGGCATCACAATACCAGACCTTAAACTTTACTACAAAGCAATAGTAACAAAAATGACATTGTAATGGCACCAAAATAGACATGTAGACCAATGGTACAGAATAGAAGGCACAGAGACTAACCCACTTAAATACAGCAATCTCATACTAGACAAAGGTGCCAAAAACATACATTGGAGAAAAGATAGCCTTTTCAACAAATGGTGCTGGGAAAACTGGAAATCCATATGCAGTAAAATGAAACTAAACCCCTATCTCTCACCATGCACAATACTCGACTCAAAGTGGATCAAAGACCTAGGAATTAGACCAGAGACCCTGCGTCTAATTGAGGAGAAAGTAGGTCCAAATCTTCATCACATGGGATTAGGCCCTGAATTCCTTAACAAGACACCAAAAGCACAAGAAATAAAATCGAGAATCAATAAATGGGATGGACTTAAACTAAAAAGCTTCTTTCAGCAAAAGAAACTATCAATGAGGTGAACAGAGAGCCCACATTCTGGGAGCAAATTTTTGCCACACGCACATCAGATAGAGCACTGATCTCCAGGATATATAAAGAGCTCAAAAAACTTAACACCATGGGCGGGGGTTGTGGCGCAGTGGCAGCGTGCTCGCCTAGCAGGGTGAGGCACTGGGTTCGATCCTCAGCACCACATAAAAATAAAATAAAGATATTCTGTCCACCTACAACTAAAAAATAAATATTAAAAAAACACCAAACAACCCAATCAATAAATGGACTAAGGAGCTGAATAGAAACCTCTCAGAAGAAGATACACAATCAATAAACAAATATATGAAGAAATGTTCAACGTCTCTAGCCATTAGAGAAATGCAAATCAAAACTACTCTCAGATTTCATCTCACCCTAGTCAGAATGGCAGCTATCCAAAATACCAGCAAAAATAAGTGCTGGCGAGGCTGTGGTGAAAAAGGCACACTCAAACATTGCTGGTGGGATTGCAAACTGGTGCAACCAATCTGGAAAGCAGTATGGAGATTCCTTAAAAAACTTGGAATGGAACCACTATTTGACCCAGCTACCCCACTCCTTGGCCTATACCCTAAAGATTTAAAAACAGCATACTACAGTGATGCAGCCACTTCAATGTTTATAGCAGCACAATTCACAATTGCAAAACTGTGGAAGCAACCCAGATGTCCTTCAATAGATGAATGGATAAAGAAACTGTGGTACATATACACAATGGAATATTACCAGCAATAAAAGAGAATAAAATTATGGCATTTGTAGGTAAATGGATGGAATTGGAGAACATTATGCTAAGTGAAGTAAGCCAATCCCAAAAAACCAAATGACAAATGTTCTCTCAGATTAGTGGATGCTGATACATAAGCGGGGTGGGAATGGAGGATCTCTGGATGGGACAGGGGGAGGTGGGGGGAGGGAAAGGGGAATGGGTGTAGTAAAGATGGTTGAATGAGATGGTCATCACTACCCTAGGTGCATGTATGAAGACACAAATGGTGTGACTCTATCTGGTTTGCAACCAGAGAAATGGAAAAATTGAGCTCTATATATGTACTATGACTTGAAATGCATTTAAATAAATTAATTTTTTTTAAAAAGCAGAGGGGTTGTCATTAAAAAAAGTCTGGTCCCTGAATCCTTCTGGCTTCCTGTCTTGCCATGTGATCTCTCCCTCTTACATGTGTTCTGTCATGGTGCCATTTACCATATTGTGATATAGCCAAAAGGCCCTCACAAGAACCAAGCAGATGCTGGTGCCATGCTTTGAATTTCCAAAGCAGTGAGCTAAATAAACCTCTTTTCTTTATAAAGAACCTAGTGTCAGGTATTCTGTTAGAATAACAAAAGGCATATTAATACAGGTAGTAAACAATGAAGCATACCAGGCTGGGGTTCTGGCTCAGTGGTAGAGCACTTGCCTTGCATGTGTAAGGCACTGGGTTTGATTCTCAGCACCACATATAAATAAAATGAATAAAGGTCCATCAACAACGAAAAAAATATTAAAAAAGAAAGAAAATAAAGCATACCAAGGATGACTAAAAGAAAGGCTTAGAAGCCTTCTAGGAGGTAGTAGGATTTGAGCTCTGCTCAAGGAATTGGTTAAAAATAGAGGAATTAAAAATAGATTTATATGTGCAGATTATTAAATTATTAATATGTAGTTTTTTAAAGCCTCAGCAGAAACTTTTAGACTTTTAAACATCCACTCACCCCATAGAAAGCACCAATCTGATGAATTCATTTGTCCTATAGTCTAATCCAGTTCTGTCTAAATCAAAGGGATTTTGTTGAATTACATATTCAAGATATTGATCAGCTTATAAAGCTAGTATTTTTAATTAAAAATTGGGGATGTGACAGGGAAATCCTAGAACTAACATGTGGAAGAAATATGTACATTTAATCAGATCTCTAAACAATATTTTGGACTTTGAAATTGTAGACTGAAAACTATTAGGACACTTGAACTGATTCCTGAAGAATGAAAGAGTAACCTTAGAGTCAGCAGATGAGTGCCTGTAGCCAGGAACTCCCTGGACTTTCTTAGGGCATTCCTTAGCGGACAGGCAAATATGGTGACAGTGGTGGACTTCTTGATGGTCACATTCAGGATGAATCCAAGAGCCTCAAGTCATTTGTTAACACAGCATTTTCCTCACAGGTTAGTTTAACTACATGGCTGTGTCTGTTCCATAATACTAAATATTTGGTGAAAGAAAATATCCAGATGTGGTCATGCAGGCAGAACACCTGTGCACCAAAACAGTATTTTACCCAGATGCTTGGTAGTATGTACCTATAGCACAGCTTTAGTTTCTGCTCTGGCTCAGGCTTTGAAATGTGCCAAGGTCCCCATGAAAGTTTCATAATAAAGGTCTCTGTCTGTCAATGTGAAGACAGAATGACTGCTGTGACCCCTGGACTGCCCTCTGCCTGGAGTTGTATATTCCTGTGCTCTTTGAACAAATAAACCTAAAGCTGGGCAGGGGACCTAGATCTGTTTCCAGAGCAACAATAAGTCAAATAATTTTGACATCTTGCTAAACTTCAATCTGTAGAAAAAATTTTAGATATTTCACATGACTCAACAAACTATGAATCAATTATATATATCCATACTCTAATATATGTGTGTATATATATATACATATATACACATATATATACACACACACATATATACAGAGAGAAAGAGAGATTTATTAACAGATATTAGCTCATGTGATTATTGAGGCCAAGGAGTCCCACCACCTGAAGTCTGCAAGGAAAACCAGTGGTGTAAATCAGTCCAAGTTTGAAGGCCTGAGAAATTGGCAAGATGATTATGTAAGTCCTGGTCTGATTCTAAAGGCCCAAGAGCCAGGACCACTGATGTCCAGAGCAGGAAAAGATGGATGTCCTAAATTGGGCAGAGAAAAGGAATTTACCATTCCTTTGTCTTTATGTTCTATTTTGGCCCTCCCTCAACAGATTGGATATATTCCCCCACACTGGCTAGGGCCCTTCTTTTTTATTTAATCTACCAATTCATATGCTAATCTCTTTCAGAAACATCATCACAAATACCCTCAGAATAATGCATTACTGGCTATCTGGGCATCCTGTAGCCCTGTCAAGTTTACACATAAAATTAACCATTATATGTATGTGTGTATCTGTGTGTGTGTCAGTCATTAACAAAACTTTGAGTCTACTTACTTTTAATGGCATTATCTTATCCATTTTTATTAAAATGACCATTTTTCTGAGACTAGTGAGAAATTTGGACCAAGTCAAGTAATACCAGTTTCTACCACCAAAGAAAGAAGGAGATTGTATGGAACTTATGTTAGGGACCGATAGATGAGGATGGTGGGAACACAAGGTTCAGAGAATAATTCTATAAAATGGGCCCACTGTGCTGACCCCCACCTGCTCTCTTTGCCAAAAAGCAATTTGCCTGCAGCCCTGCCTGGCCTAAGTGGACAGGATATGTCACATTCCTCAGCAAACCACCTGTTATCTGCAAGGAAATGCAGGCAGGAAATAACATTGATAAAAGGAACCCAAGTTACTTTGAAGGGAGAGACTTGTGACCCTTCTCACAGATCAGATTGTGGATATATTTTATGGTTATAAGGATAGTTCCTTATAACCATAAACCAAGTGTTATTAAAATATATCATATATCATCACTTTCCTGCTAAAGCTCTTCACACATTTCCATAGCAATTAAAGTTCACTCCCTTCAGTGGCCCATAATCCCTCTCTCTTCATGTGGTCTGGCCCAGGCCTACCTACCTCTCTCTCGTCTCACCTGGGACTATTCTTTGCCCTGCTCACTCTGCTTTTAGCACAGGGGTCAGGACACCACAGCCTACAGGCAAAATCCAGATGACTACCTGTTTTTATACAGCTCTTGAACCAAGAATGGTTCTCACATTTTTAGATGGTTGAGGGGAAAAAAAAAAAAAAGAACAACAACATTTTGTGACACATGAAAATTATATGCAATTCAAATTTCAGTGTCCACAAATAAAGTTTTAGGGCAACACAGTCATGCTCATTCACTTGTGGATTGTCCAAGGTTGATTTTGTGCTAAAATAACAGAGCTGAGCAGTTGCGACCAAGACTGCATGGCCCACAAAGCTTAAAATATTTACCAGCTGGCCCATTACAAAAGAAGTGTGCCAAGCCCTGCTTAAGCCACAGTGGCCTCCTTTCTGCTCCTAAAATGCAGCCCATTGCAGTGCCCCCCCCCCCCAGGGTTTTCTATTTCCTGGTCTCTCTAGAGTGTTCTTCTCCAGCTCTTTACATGGCTGGTTTGTTCTCATAAGGTCTCACTGAACTTGCACAAAACCAGCAGGTCATATACTATCAGACTATTTCTTATCATCAGACAATCAGTTTCTGATCCATGGATGAGAGATTTGGTACATTACTACCCCGCGGAAGTGAAGGGAATGAGAGGCTTTCTTAAGGTCACGGTTGGCTCTGAATTCTATCTACACAGTGATACTGTCTGCCATCCGCGTGATTTGATGGTCCTCACCTGTTATATCCCCAAGACTAAAAAGCTGGAGGAAGAGGCTGTGTATTCCATATCCCAGACTTGGAGCAACACAGGAGATAGCATGTCATTTCCACCACATCATCTCACCACAGTCAGCAAGGCAGTAAGCAAAGCCCAGAATTCTTAATGTAATTGTGAACATGGGACCTCCAAAAGAGAGCAGATTTTCTATTCATTATAATGTGTTCGTCCACCAGGAGTCAGGAGACCCTCCCTACCAAAGTTAAATCATTTAGTATGTGTTGTAGTCAACCTGTACAGATCTTGGAGCAAAGACCTCTCTCCACATCAGCTACCAGATCACACCAAGTCATTCAACCACTTTGAGCCTATTTCTTCATCTGTAAGACACTAACTAGCCTACTCCTTTTAGGGATTGTGTAAGGGTCAAATGAAAAAAATGTTTGCAAAATTAATTTATAATCCAAGTTTCCAAGGAATATACATTACTTTTTTTTCTTTCTTTTTCTCTCTTTTTTTTTTTTTGTTGGTACTGGGGATTGAACTCAGGGGAACTCAACCAGTGAGCCACATCCCCAGCCCAATTTTGTGGGTTTTGTTGTTGTTGTTGTTGTTGTTTTTTGATAATAGGGATTGAATTCAGAGGTATTCGACCACTAAGCCATATCTCCAGCCCTATTTTGTGTTTTATGTAGAGACAGGGTCTCACTGAGTTGCTTAGCACCTCGCCATTGCTGAGGCTGGCTTTGAATTCACGATTCTCCTTGTCTCAGCCTCCCAAAGTGCTGGGATTACAGGTGTGTACTACCATGCCTGGCTAATATACATTACTTCATTAGCCCTCTCTGAACCTATTTTGTCCCATTTTCCCAAATGTGAAATACCTATAAAAACTTAAAGGATATATAATATATAATTTGGCATATAATTATAATAATAAGGATGTAGTTATATTGTGATTTAATGATTATAATATAACAATATTAATTTATGTATATATATGTGTATAATATATATGTGTATATATATATATATATATATATATATATAGGCTCTAGATTCCAACCTATTTTAATGTACTCGTGTCAATTTTGTTGGACTATCAAAAGAACTGAAAATTTGGGAGTTGATGGGTTAATATCATGAAACAGCAGCACAAAATTCTACTTGAGAAATATGACTAAGACAATCTCTACAGTATTGTATCTTCAGAGTATATAATTAAGTTGTCATGTCCTTAAATGTACTATTTTTCTTAAAAATATTGGTGGGACAGTGTGGCAATTTCTCAAAATACTAGGAATGGAACTATCATATGACCCAGGAATTCTGCTCCTTGGTATTCATCCAGAATAACTAAAATCAACATACTAGAGTGACACATGCACACCAATGTTTATAGCAGCACAATGCACAACGGCCAAGTTATGGAACCAACCCAGTTGCCCATTAATACACAAGTGGATAAAGAAAATGTGATATATATTCCCAATGGAATTTGACTCAGTCATAAAGAAGAATGAAGTTATGTCATTTGCTGGTAAGTGGAACATCACACTAAGTGAAATAAGCCAGACTCAGAAAGTCAAGGGTCAGATGTTTTATCTCATATAGCAGAAGCGAGAGGGAAAAAGAGATAATAAAAGGGGATCCCATGAAAATAGAAGGGAAAACAGTAGAGTAGAAGCAGGGGACCAAGGGAGGAGGGAGGAGAGAAGGGAAAGGGGCACAACTGGGAACTGAATTTGACCAAATTATGCTATGTGCATGCATGAATAGATCACAATGCATTCCAATTTTTTATATAACTATAATGCATCAATAAAGAAAGAAAGAAAAGGAAAACCAATGGAGTAAAGGAAGGGGACCAGGGGAAAGGGAGGGAGAGAAGAAGGGGATAACCACAGGGGATTGAAATGGAAAAAATTATGCTATATGCATTTACAAATATATCAAAATGAACCCCACTATTATGTACAACTATAATACACTAAAAATAAAGAAAACTAATCAACATTTGTGTTTATTATATATAAAGAAAAATTGATATTAATTTTTAAAATACATGGACAGAAAAGATATGAAATTTTAAGAGACGTTTCTAGAGTGCAAGTGCATTTTGTGAGATGCAAGGGTCCATATGTCCTAGACAGAAGAGATGAAGATTCTGAAAAAGCAAATTACAGAGATAAAAGATCAAGACCAAGCAGAGAGAAAACCATCAAAACCTCTTGGGTGAAGTAACTTTTACATTACGTGAAAGTTTTAGCTCAGAAAGCACATATTTCCCAAAGCAATCAGGGAATATAGTTCACCGTAGGAATTGTTTTAGTGTTACCGAATGCTGCAAATACCAGGGGGAACATTCTGACAGAGGCTACTGAGAGAACTGTGAACTGAGACATAGAAGAAAATGCAGTCCTCAGAAAGTGGGAACCAGGCTGGGCTAAGGGCTGACTTTAGCACATGCTAATACCTGTATGAAGGCCCCATGATACATTAGCCTTGGATTTGGGAGATGTGGGACCCAGCCAATGCTCTGACACACTAGCTGTGTGAAGCTGCTGGGAGTCAGTTTTCTCCTCTATAAAATCAGGACAATGTAATCTTTTTACCAGAGATTTTTGAGGAGTAGAAATAATGCCAGAAGCCAGGCGGGGTAGCGCAAGCCTGTAATCCCAGCACTACAGGAGGGTGAGACAGGAGAATGGCGAGTTCAAAGCCAGCCTCAGCAACAGTGAGGCGCTAAGCAACTCAGTGAGACCCTGTCTCTACATAGAACACAAAATAGGGCTGGGAATGTGGCTCAGTGGTCGAGTGCCCCTGAGTTCAATCCTCAGTAAAAAAAAAAAAAGAAAGAAAGAATGCCAGAAAAGCAACTGGCTCT
>PVHX01016619.1:13233-27308 GCA_004024805.1 Geosciurus inauris | reverse complement strand
AGAATAGCTGCACTGAGTATCAGGTGAGATAGGTAGTAGAAAGCAGAAAGTAGGCCACAAGCCAGGAGAGTCCTGAACAAGTGGAATGGGTAGATATGGCCGTCACAGGATATCTGGAGCTAGGGTGTGGCAGGGGTTCCACTGCAGAATGGGTTGACTGTACAAGACTAGTGCCTCTTATCACTCATCCACCACCCACCCACTCCTGCTCACACCTCCCTAATATGGGTCCTTCCCCAGCCTGTTCACATTCCAGTGGTATCCACAGCGTTGTTCTGCCTCATCTGCAAAGTGCGAGTGAACAAAGGACACAGTAGAGGTTAGGCCATGTGGGAGGCCACTCACCCTGGCAGTTATAGGTAAGCCAGAAAAATCCAGATCAATCTAGAAGTTCCCCTGGGAACATATGGGTAAGTCTGTCTGGTAAGAGCCAACCCTCTTATCCACTCACTTATTAAATTTCTCTCTGTAACTCCTGAGCATCTTCAAAGTTTGAGCCTTTGAGGTGATGAGACCGACATGGGTTCTGATGAGGTGCATAGTGAGTTCCAGTTCATCCCCTTCAGAGTCCAGTTTGCACTTGCTCTCCTCTGCTTCTCCAATCTTCCCTTCCTGTCTGCCAGTAATAGCTACAGATCATATTGCCACTCAATAGATCAATGTGGTTAAAAATGTATAAAACAATGCAGTTGAAGAATATCAATAAATAATATACAAAATAGCAAGGTGTGTGAAAGATAGTGAATGTTTTTCAGGCCTTTGTGTCATCCTTCAATGCAGATGTATTTTGTGAATTTCCAAGAAGAAAATATAACATGTAGCAGATCCCAAACTTTCTTGTCCTATAGAAAATGTTAAGAGGTGCATGCTAGCCAGGTGCGGTGGCACAAGCCTGTAATCCCAGCACTTAGGGAGGCTGAGACAGGAGAATCACGAGTTCAAAGCCAGCCTCAGCAACAGCAAGGTGCTAAGCAACTGGGTGAGACCCTGTCTCTACATAAAACACAAAATAGGGCTGAGGATGTGCGGTGGTCAAGTGCCCCTGAATTCAATCTCCAATACCAAGAAAAAAAAAGAGGTGCATGCTTGTAATCCCAGCACTTTGGGAGGCTGAGTCAGGAGAATTGTAAGTTCAAAGCCAGCCTCAGCAACACTGAGATGCTAAGCAACTAAATGAGACCCTGTCTCAACATTAAAAAAAAAAAAAAAAAAAAAAACACAAAATAGGGCTGGGGATGTAACTCAGTGATCAAGTACCCCTCAGTTCAATCCTCAGTACCAAAAAAGAAAAGAAAAGAAAATATCAGGGGCTGTCTTTCTCCCACCCCCTACAAATTCATGTTGAATTTCTAATCCCAGTACCTCAGAATGTGACTGCATTTGGAGATAAGGCCTTTAAAAAGGTTAGTAAGGTAAGATGGGGTCATTGTGGTGGACCCTAATCCAATATGGCTGGTGTACTTTTTAAGAAGAGGAGATTAGAACACAGACAGACACCAGACATGCACATACAGATAAATGACAATGTGAATACACACAGAGAAGGTGGCCATTTACAATCCTAGAGAGAGGACTGCGAAGAAACCAAACCTGCCAACCCCTTTATTCCTAACTCTTACCTCCCAGAACTATCAGATAACCAATCTCTGTTGCTTAAGCCACTAATCTGGGGCATTTTGTTACTGTAGCCCTAGCAAACTAACACAGAAAACCTATTAATATTTTAATGATCAGTTTGGGATAGACTGGAAGAGTATCAACAATCACTGCTATGCTACTTTATTGAAATGTATTCTGGACATTTACTTATTTTTATTTACTTGCTATCTAGTAGCACTAATTTATTAACACTAAGTTTCTCCATCTTTGTGTGAGTTCTTTACATTTTGCTATGGTTTAAATGTGGCTACCCCCCTGAAACTTGGAGAAGAAGTCTGTGTTGGAAGCTTGGTCCCCAGTGTGGTGATATTAAGAGGTGGTAGCACCTTTAAGAGGTGGGTCCTGGAGGAGGTGATCAGATAATTGGGAATGCTGCTCTTGGCAAGGATTGATGCTGGTTTCTGGAAGCTAGTGAGTTTCTGTGAGGTGGGTTGTTATAAAAAGAGTAAGACTAGCCCCTCCACAGTCTTTGGCTTCCCATCTCACCATATCATTGATCTTGCAAACATCCCCCCATTGTGATGCCATCCACCATGAGATCCTCACCAAAGGCCAAACTGATGGAGCCGCTTGATCTTGGACTTTGAGCCTCCAAAACCATGAGCAAAATAAACCTCTTTTCTTTTCTTTTTTTTTTTTTAATATTTTTTAGTTGTCAATAGACATTTGTTTTATTTATTTATACGTGGTGCTGAGGATCGAACCCAGGGTCTCACGCATGCGAGGCAAGTGCTCTACCGCTGAGCTACAATCCCAGCCCCTAAACCTCTTTTCTTTATACATTACTCAACCTCAGGTGTTTTGTTATAATAGTGCAAAATGAATTAATATACATGATTCACATAAATACTCAAATGGCAAGTCTCTATCATTGCAGATGGACAAATACTCAAGCTGCACTCCTAATTTCTAGACAGCAGTTTTGAGACTACGGTGGCTTTGTATTGTGTTAATGTAACTAGGGTAGACATGTGTTTCCCCAAAAAATCTGAACAAAATTGGAAGGCAGAAGTGAAAAGCAACAATGTTTGCTGTCAAAAAACCAGTGTAGGGCCAGGCACTGTTACAGGTCACATACAATGCCATGCATCTGCTGGCTCATGTTATTGGCACAGGACAACAGCTAGGCTTGCAGTTCCTCTAGCTCCCACCAGGACTGCCTCTTCAGCTTCCCTGAATCCTATTGTACCAGTTCTTCTGCAGGTTGTCTTCATTATCAAAGGTGGAGAGCTGGAGGCATGAGAAACCAATATGGCAGCCCTTGGCTTCAAGCCATCCACATGGGTCCTACCTCATATGTGCAGATGCCAGTGTGCTTGTTCTCTCCCACTTCACATCCATCTTTCCCTCATAAATCCAGCACTGCTGACCTCAGGCCCAAGTCTGGAAAGTAATGACAGGCTTCACAGACTGCTTTACCAGATTCTTTAACCACATAAATTGTAATCCCTACATTAAATTCCTTGTTTTGTTGAAGGTGGCTTTGCTTCTCTGATCAAACTTTAACTGATACTGATACTTTAACTGGTACAGGAGTTGCTATAATAAAAACCTAAACTGTGTGAAAAGTTTAGCAACACTGAAACCTGGGATAACTTGGAAAATAGAAAATATATGGATGAACTACATGATTTAATTAAGGATATTTCCAGGCATAGTATCAAAAGTATCACTTGACTTCTAGCTCTCTGCAATAAAATAAGAGAAAACAGAGATGAGCTAAGGAACAAACAGTTAAATATAAAGGTGACAAAATGGTCTGGGTTAGAGAATGATATGGTTTGTCATTTGTAGCCTCTCCAGATGGCAAACAAATCTAAAATTAAGAAATGGCTTCTAGATCTGGTTCCAGTTAAGATGAAGTGAGCAGATGCCATGGTATCTCTCTCTCTCTCTCTCTCTCTCTCTCTGATTACATCTAAGAACTCTGGAGAGGATACATAAAGCAACTAAATAAGGACTCTGAAAGGAAATAATAGCAGGTGGATTAGGGAGGGAAATCAAAACTCCAAGAAAGACCAGTGAGGTTGCAAATGCCCCGGGCTTTTCTCCTTTCATATCATTTGGTATAGGCTCAGAACAGCTGGAGATCCAGAACTGTTTAAGTGGTGTGGACAGAAAGGACTCCAAGAGAAACTCTCTTTTTCTAATTAAAAGAATGGGGACAGGAATTCCTGCATGACAGAAAGAGTGAGGAGAATCCCATTTTTGTTCCCCCCTAACCTGACTTGATGCCATAAAGCAAAGAGACTTGGGGGTCTTGGGGAGGAAAAAAATACATTTTCACATGAGAGGTGAGTCATTGTGACCAGAGGACAGATTGTGGAAGATTGCATCACCCAGTGATGGCCTAACATCTCTCATCCCACATGCTCTTTTGACAATGTGATCTTGTTATCTCCCATGAAGAGGTGATGTCTCTTTCCCTTGACCTTAAACCTCAATGGACCTTTATGATTGCTTCAATGAATGGAGTATAAGAATTAGACCACATAACTCCAAAACTTGTTCATAAAAGCCAGTAGAGAGGGCTGGGATTGTAGCTCAGCGCTAGAGCGCTTGCCTCGCATGCGTGAGGCCCTGGGTTCGATCCTCAGCACCACATACAAAGCAATAAAATAAAGACATTGTGTCCATCTACAACTAAAAAAATATTAAAAAAAAAAAAAAAAAAAAGGCAGTAGAGAACCGGGCACAGTGGCACACACCTGTAATCCCAGCACTTTGGGAGGCTGAGACAGGAGAATTGCCAGTTCAAAGCCAGCCTCAGCAAAGGTGAGGCATTAAGCAACTCAGTGAGACTCGGACTCTACATAGAACACAAAATAGGGCTGGGGTGTGGCTCAGTGGTTGAGTACCCCTGAGTTTAATCCCCGGCACAAAAAAGAAAAAAAAAAAAAGCCAATACAGTTTACTCCTGGTTTTGTCTTAGAATGCTTGTTCTATAAAGAAGCCCAGACCACATGGAGAATTCACATGTAGGTGTTTTGACTGTCCCCATTGAAGCCTTAGCCAACAACCTCCATTAACCCTAGATCTACCTAAGGGCAGCCACAAGAGACCTTCTAGCTAAGGTAAATCAGCCCCTATACTATAATATTTTTTTTTGTTTTATGCCACTAATGTTTGTTATGTAGCAATAAGTAAGTACAACAGGAACCATAAAAAGAGCTGTTCTGGTTACTTTTTCATCAATTCTCAGATTTTCTCCAAAGCGATTGTCCTGCTTCCTAGTTGGAAACGCCAGCCCTATCTGTTGGTTGGTAAAGTTTCTCTACCATGTTGTTCCCACTTCGTGGTTTTTCATTTCTCACCCTGGTCTTGGCAAACTGCATCTTATTCGTTGACAAGGAAACTCCGTCAATAGATAATGACACTAGGAATTGCCTTTGAGCTCCAGTGTGAATAACAGAGTAGTAATAATAATATGTGCATAATAGATCAGAATCTTAGCAATTGCTCATAAAAATGGGGAAGAGTAACGGGTGTAGTTATAAGTTGAAGTACACAGTATGGAACCTAAACAAAGGGAGTGGAGAAAGAATAAGTAATAAATGGGAGAGACAAAAAATGGGGGAAAAGGGAAGAAAATAAAGGCAATGGGTAAGAAAATGGAAAAAAATAGACATAGGGAGGAAAGAAAGGAAAATTATGAGGGAAGAATTAGAAAATAAGAGCCGGGTGCGGTGACGCAAGCCTGTAATCCCAGCACTTAGGGAGGCTGAGGCAGGAGAATCGCGAGTTCAAAGCCAGCCTCAGCAAGGGCAAGGAGCTAAGCAACTCACTGAGACCTTGTCTCTACATAAAACACAAAATAGGGCTGGGGATGTGGCTCAGTGGTCGAGTGCCCCTGAGTTGAATCTCTAGTACCAAAAAAAAAAAAAAAAGAAAGAAAGAAAGAAATTAGGAAATGAGGAAGAAGAGCAAACCTAGTAGCTAATATTGAAACTATGCCCCAAAATACCCAGAGAAGGCATGCAAACAATGAATGCCAGAACTGCCAGGGGTTGTGCCAAAGATGTATTCACACTTACTGTATATTACCTACACTTCATTTGAAAAGAAGAAAAATGCACTAATAAGACTAATGTATGCTGATCTTATATGTCTTGTTTTTAGAACATTAACATTAAAGTAAGTCATTGTTATCCATTAATAAGTAAAATTCTGAGATGTGGAGAGGGGACCTAAAACTTTCTGTGTATTACAGAAAAAGACTTCCTAAGGATAGCTCTGCTTTCTAGAGTACATACACAAAGATTGAAAGAACAGATGGAAGTGATGGAGATTGGCTTCCCCGCCATCTCTTAGGATGTGAACTTGAGGAACAAAGCATACCACACCATTAAATAAATCGTGCTGACTATAGACATGGTGGTAAGAGGTGCAGAGATCAGCAACATCAAAAACAAGCGGTACCGTAGAAACCAACAGTCTGTAGACTGTATCCTCACTTTACAGGAAGACATCAAACCAAAGAAGTGTGTTCTTTCCTACTTTTTCTTGTGGAAGAAACCCTCACAATTTAATTGATGACCACAGGAATTAGAAATTGCACCTCTAGTTTTGGACAGAAAGAAAGAATTTTACCAACCAGAGATCAATCCCCCAAAACGGAAATAATCTAGCTCTGCACCTGGTAGCACCTGGTTTGAGAGGGCTTATGATGGAACATTCCAGCCAGTAAACTTGGACAGATAGGTTATAGGTGTGCCTAGGAACTCAGTCTCTTATCCCTTGGGGAGGCCATATACAGCCTGATGCCAAATATCCTTTTGATCAGCATTATTTCCACATGTGACCAGTGAGGTGGGGAAGGTTGAGAGCCACTGGTTTGTGGTTCAGTAGAATCTTTATTGATGGGGCCTTTGTGTAGGTAACAAAAATGAATATGACCTACTCTGATTCCAATCCAGTTAAGGAGAAGGAAAATTCATTTCCTTACTCTTCACTTGGAATCCACCCCAAACCAGATGTACTCTTAAATTTGAAGAGAATAGTAAGAGTAAAGCAGGCCAGATGTGGTGGCACACACCTGTAATCCCAGTACTTTGGGAGGCTGAGACAGGAGTATCGCAAAGCCAGCCTCAGCAAAAAGCAAGGCACTAAGCAACTCAGTGAGACCTTGTCTCTACATCAAACACAAAGTAAGCTGAGGATGTGGCTAAGTGGTCGAGTACCCCTGAGTTCAATCCTCAGTACCAAAAAAAGAGTAAAGTAGGAGAAGGTCACTGCCCAGCTGAGCAACTTTGGGTAAATTCACTTAATAAAATCCCTTCACTACATAGGTGAGAAAACCTAGATTGAAATATCAAAGATTGACACAAAGAGAAGAACTCTTGCACTCTCCAGTCCCAGCACAGACTATTGCTGCCCCTGAACAGGGCTGCCTACTGCCCCACATGCCACAAGTAAATTATTCATTTAAATAAAAGAAAATAGCACTTCTACTCTCGGTAAGGAAGAGCTGTGGAGCTGTGGTCCAAGGAAACTGGCTGTCGGCAGACAGGATGGTCAAAAGAACAAAAGATCTCAGCCCTTAATGATCAGGGCTCTGATTTGCTGATCCAGAAACCCCAGAATTGGTTGCCCCATGGAAACAGACTCACTCAACTATACCCAAAGTCCTGAACCACAAACCAGAAAGCCAGTTAATTGCTCTACAAAGAGAAAGAAGTCTTTCCAAAGACCACTTACTCCATCTACGGCAGTATTTTCCAGTCCTCCAATTTTCCTAGTGGCTGCTGGATGAACATGAAGTCAGGGAACAGGAATCCCCAGGCTCCGAGACACCTGAAGCATTCCTCCCCCAAACTGTGGACTTTAGTGACTGTGAATTACTTCCCTTCTCTACTCCCATGCTGAATTCCTGCCCACTCCTTGCTTGAGAAGGCTGATGTTTTCCTGTCTCCCACCTATGAACAGTTATTCTTTGCTAGATTAAGCAAACACAATGCATTCATAGTCCTCCAGATCAATATATTTAATTATGTTTAGGCTTAGATAAGTTAATATAGATGTTCTGATACAACACATTGATTAGTTTGGGTCATTGATACCTCCCTAGTCAATAGTTTACTCAATATTCTTTAGTCTTACTTCACCCATTACCTTTTGATACCTCCTCACTTTGGTCTGAGAGGTTAACTCTGACTTAGAAGTGTGTCTGTGTTATCCCATACTGACACACATGATTAGTCCCAAGTATCTGACAAAAGCAATGCCTAGTGACTTGTTTGTGTATCAACGAAAGGATCCTCATGAACCATATTTTGAGAAATCAATATTTAGCATATAGTTGTTCATCTGAAATTTTCATCCTGAGACACACAGAGCACATTGCCTCTCTAGTGATTCTTACTCCCTTTCAATCCTTTTCACTGATTTTTCTGCTTTTTATTTATTTGTTTGTTTGTTTTTGGTACCGGGGATGGAGCTCAAGGTTACTCAACCACTGAGCCACATCCCCAGCCCTATTTTTTTGTTTTTATGTAGAGACAGGGTCTCACTGAGTTGCTTAGCGCCTCGCGCTTGCTGAGGCTGGCTTTGAACTCGCAATTCTCCTGTCTCAGACTCCCAAAGTGCTGGGTTACAGGCGTGCGCCACCGCGCCCGGCTCTTCTTTTTAAATCTTTCTATTACCTTTTCCTCCCCTGCTCAAGGATTAGCTGTACTGACAAACTGCCGGTTCTTTTTGGAAAGCAGCAAATGTTAAAGCCTTTTGGTGCAGAGTTCTGCTGCCAGTTAGTTCTCAGTTATGTGACCTCTTGGAGCTTCAGTTTCTCATCTGAAAAATAACGACCATCACTTTTATCACCTGTATTCTTCACAAGATTACTGTGCAGTTCAAATAAGATAATAAGAGTAAGAACACTGTGAAAGGCTTGTTTAGCTATACCAGTGTATGAGAAACATACAGATAATTTGCAACAAAAATAATTAGGCACTCACATTCATTTATACGTGGCTTTTGTTTCTTTCTTGCATCTTATTAAGTCAAGAGAAATGTCAGGTATAGTATTCTTAGGGATCAAGGTGCTATTTTTCCTGGGTAAGAGAAATGTAACTTCATGTGCCTTGGGGATATAATCAATTTGGCTTTTTTGTGCTCTAGGACTAATGTTCTGTGTAGAATTATGTCTTTTATCCTTTCAGCCATTTTGATGCTAAAGTACAAAAGTTCAGCAGGGATTAATATTTTAAATATATATTACTTTATTTAATAAGCATCTTCATTGTTACAGTTCATCAAGTGACGAGTATTTTCAAAAGCAAGAGCAAGCAAATAGAGAACTAACTGTTGCACTTGCTTGAAGAAGAAAATTTGGAAACCCAAACAAATAAATTTAATTAGAGATTTTACATGGAATAATTGTGGAATGCAGGCAAACTTTACTCTGCCTTATAGCAGGAGGCCTTGTCCTGGTGTGTAACATTTCAGAGGCCCTCTTCCTGAGAGCCATTTCCCCTCACTTGGTGGATGCTTTTGCAGCTGTTGTAAGGTGTAAGGATTTCATTTTAAATATAAAATGTTCTGTAGCTTCTGTAATAACCTACAGCTGTTTGACCACTCCGTTCAAAAAGTTGAATGTTGTGCATTGTTCCTGGAGCTGCTTCAGACCAAAAGCAAAATATTTTCCATTTCCAAGAATCAGTGAAGGGCCACCTATCAGTGGAATTTAAAATATTTCTCCAATGAAGCTTCAGACCTACGGAGTCAGTTTTTAATGTGAGAAGAAGGGACAGTAAGTTAGCAGAGTTGCTCTTTAAAAAGCTTTTCTTGAAATGACAGAGCTCTCTGCTCAAGCAGCCTTCAGCCCTCCTTCTGAATAAGGAAACACCTGCATTCTGGAGGAGGAGTACAAAGTCCTCCTTCCTCCAGGCAAAAGGACAGGAGAGACTGACTTTTTCAGTGTTGTTATCTAACACTCAACATCTAGGAGTATCCATACTCGTTGGCAACAAATGCCCATAGAGGTAATAGATTAATAAATCTCATGATATTCATAAAATTTTAGCATTAAAAAGGATTTTCTTTACAAAACCCCATCAGCCTGTGTTTAGCTGTTCCTTCCAATTCTAAAACCGCATGGCCGTGAGGTTGTAGCACAACTCATACCCAGAGACAGGAGGAAAAGAAAGGGTATACTCCCCTGGGAGCCAGATCAGGCACACCAAGCCTGGCTTGCCACTTCATGGGATGAGAGAGATCCCAGAGGGCTTCTGCTTAATCCTGTGTCCTTTTCACCCAGGCTTCAGGAACTGCCTTTAGTTAGACCTAGTATATTGCTAAGTCAGCACTTTTTCTTCTTTTCAATTTGTTTGGAATTGACCACAGCAGAGTTAGCCACATTGCAAAGTACTTGCACCAAGTACCTGTAACACCAAGTGTCAAACAATGGTTCTTCAGTTGTTTTCAAGGAACATGTGGGTAATCCCAGCACTTTGGGAGGCTGAGACAGGAGAATCGCAAGTTCAAAGCAAGCCTTAGCAACGGCAAGGCGCTAAGCAAGTCAGTGAGACCCTGTCTCTACATAAAACACAAAATAGGGCTGGGGATGTGGCTCAGTGGTCGAGTACCCCGAGTTCAATCCTTGATTAAATAAATAAATAAATAAAATATTCTACAGAAATAGGAAAAGAAGTATTGCACGTGGCTGTCATTGTCTTCCGCTATGTACTCAAGTCATCCTATTTTGCAGTTGTTTCAGAGACAGGACAGAAACAAAAAGGCAAGGGCTCGCTTATGCCATTTGGTTGTCACATATATCCATTTAATTTTCTCTCCTCTCACTTGGGACTCAAATGGCAACTTTCAGAAAAATATTTACTTTTCACAGAACCAACATGTCCTTGACTGAGGTGACCTTTGAGATAAATGATATCAGGTTACACGAAAGGGTCTGGTGCACAGAGATGCTACAACTGACCCTTCCCACCTTGTTTCAAACCTGAGATCCTTACTCAGAGAACCTAGGATTTGTTATATTGTGATTTCCCATAGGTAACAAGTTGTATTCCTAATAAGGGATTTCCTATTAAGTGGTAGATAGTATCTATCTTCCTTTTGTCCTGAGCACCTTACTGACACCATGGTAATGAAGCCAGTAGTTTCTCAGAGCTAAACGTGAGGACCCCAAGAGCAAATGTCTTAACTAGTACCTATAACTCAAAGGCATCTGTAGAGAAACCTCATCTCACCACACTTGCCCAGGAGCTAAGAGCATTTTATAATCAAGTCCTTCAACCATGAGGAGAGTGACAATCTGAGATCTTTGTAAGGTACACTAAGAGCATAAGGAAAAGCAGGAGAGTAGAAAGGGGAAAGGCAACAGTTTTTTCAACTACTCCTAACCTGATAGCCTCTCCAAGACCATAGGCCACAGAGTCCTTCAGGGGGCTCTGAGATCCAGGAGTCTTTCTGGACAACTCCTGCCTAAATATGTCCCTGACAGACTGAATGGCTGATCCAGCCTGCAACTACTCACCTCTCCTTCTCCTACATTTCTCACATATCTGACCTTCTTTCCAGTGAATTCACTAACCTAACCCATTATATATGCCTCTTTTTTTCAGCTTTTTTCTTTTTAACATAAACTCCTCCTTCTTAACACATTTAAGGGTGTGGTGAATAAGTTTACAAGTGAACTTTTGTTTGCCTGAATTCAGAAAAATGACAAAGCATCAGGAATGTCCTAATTCTGAAAATGGAACATCATCAGATCCTTCCAGATCCTCTCCAAAGAGGGTGTATTCCAGCCTCTGTCATGTTGGCAGTCCCTCCTTCGGATCACTTCCGTTAAGTTCAGCCTGATGACCAGTCCTCAACAACTGTCCATGAGTGAAACCAAGACACCAAGGTGCAGCTTCTAAATGTGGAATCTCCTAGTGAGGGCTTCCCAACTTATTCCAGTCCCACCTCTTTGGGAGGAATACGGACAGATTCACTTGCTAAAAAGGCAAAGTCAGGTCCCACAGCCAGCCGGCCAGGCTGAGCTGTTTCTGAAGCTCTGAGCAGCTATGACTCATCCCTCCTACAGTCCGTTAACTTCCCACTCCTCTCACTACACAAGCTACTCCTCTCACTCTGACTCCTACAAACCCACTTATTTTCAAATTTGCTCAATAACCATGACATTCAAGCCCAACCTGCTTCATGCACAGGATGCTGAGGAAACACACTGTGAGAATCAGGGGTCCTCAGAAGAAATAATGACCACAGAGTGAGGATTGTTTTCTTGGACTTTCAGTGGTGAGAAATTGCTGCTAATAAAAGACAACAGCAAGTTTTAGGACATGTGCCATCCTGCCCAATTGAGTTAAGGGAATGTAATCATCCTAACTGGTGGTTTTCAGGAAGTCACACCACATTTTAATTGAATGCACAGGTTCCTGCATGATTAGGAGCATAATACTTCGGTTCCCCGGGGTTGAGCTGAGCTGGGAACAATGAGCTAAAATGGCTACCTGCCATAAAGCAAGGACACTAAAGCTTATTCTCCCTGTGACATAGCCAGGCCCTGTTGCCAGAATCACAACAGGGAACTCAAAAATTCAATTTTCAGAGAAGTCACAGGTCTTTCCTAGATGGTTCCAACTGCCAGTGTAATAGAAATATGCAATGTCTGCATCAGAGAGGATTGCAGCTAGGTTTAAGAGAAACTTTTTGGAAGAGAAGACAAGAGGCCAGTAGTCTGGTGCAAAGTCACTGAACCAAATAACAAGTATCATCAGTTCCTCCCATCCATCCACCAGATACTGAGTTCCAAAGGGTGTCCAGACATTTCTCAGAGCTTGAATCCTAAGCCTGTCCATATCCTGCTGAGTACAGGGACTCCAGAAGTCTCTAATACTTTGGTAAGAAGAAGTATTCAACATATTTGTTCAGCAGATGTGTGTTGAGTGCCTACCGTGTTGTAGGCATTAAGACACAGTTGTCAGATGGACATCATTACCCTAGGTACACATATGACTACACACATGGTGCCACACTGCATCATGTACAACCATAGAAATGAAAAGTTGTGCTGCATTACTATGAATCAAAATGCATTCTGCTGTCATATATACCTAATTAGAATAAATAAATTATTGAAGTAAAAAAAAAAAAAAGACAAACCAGGCGTGGTGGTGCACACCTGTAATCCCAGCACTTAGGGAGGCTGAGACAGGAGAATTGCAAGTTCAAAGCCAGCCTCAGCAACGGCAAGGCGCTAAGCAACTCAGTGAGACCCTGTCTCTACATAAAACACAAAATAGGGCTGGGGATGTGGCTCAGTGGTCAAATACCCCTGAGTTCAATCTCCAGTACCAAAAAAAAAAAAGACATAGTTGTCCCTAGGCATTCTCATGGGATTGTTTCCAGGACCCTTCTCCCCAGACACCACAATCCCAGAATGCTCAAGTCCCTTATATAAAATGACATAGTGCTTCATATAACCTTCACAATTCTCCCCTGTACTTTAAATCTATAGATTAGGTACAATAAATAATGCTATATAAATGCTAGGAAATCATTGTTACACAGTATTATTCAGGGGATATGACAAGGGGAAAAAAAGTCTACATGTTCAGTACAAACACAACCATCATAGGCCTAACTACATCAGTAACAAATGTAACATATTTTCCTGCAGAATATTTTTCCATCCAAAGTGGTAAAATTTGCAGATTTGGAACTTGCAGATACAGAGCTGACTATGGTTGACTTGGATATGAACCCAGTAAAATGAACTGCTGGACTATCCATGGGAACCCAGAGATATACATTAAACATGAGCGTGAATTGAAAATACAAATTGTGTTCTATGTTGTGAATATTTTTAGAAAGTTTCTTTGCTTTGAAAGTTAGATCAGTATAGGTGATAGTCTTTCACTTTGAGCTCTAGGTGTCTATCTGCCACTCTCAGTAGAAAGTTCTATATTCTATATATCAGTTCTTTTATCAGATGTACTTTGCAGGGCAAGTGTGGTGGCGCACGTCTGTAATCCCAGCACTTTGGGAGGCTGAGACAGGAGAACATGAGTTCAAAGCCAGCCTCAGCAATGGTGAGGTGCCAAGCAACTCAGTGAGACCCTGTCTCTAAATAAAAAGCACAAAATAGGGCTGGAGATGTGACGCAGTGGTTGAGTACTCCTGAGTTCAATGAGTTCAATCCCTGGTATGAAAAAAAAAAGGCGTGCTTTGCAAATATTTTCTCCAAATCTATTGTTTGACTTTCCATTTTATTAGCAGTATCTCTTAAAGAGCAAAAGTTAGAACTTATGATTAGTGTAATTTATTGATTATTTTCTTTTATGTTTCCTGCTTTTTCTTTGCCTAAACCAAGGTCTTAAAATTTTTCTGCTGCAGTTTTTCCCCCTGGGCCTTTTGTAGATTTGCCTCTTTTTTTTTTTTTTTTTTTTTTTTTTTTTTTT
>PVHX01016619.1:0-13133 GCA_004024805.1 Geosciurus inauris | reverse complement strand
CACCACGCCCGGCTTAGATTTGCCTCTTATATTAAATTTTATGCTATTTCAAGGTAACTTGCATATGGGGAAAAGTAATGGCCAAGGTTCTTTCCTTTACCTAGAGATGTTTAGTTGCTTGAAAACCACTTATTGAAAAGACTATTCCTAGCCAGGCATGCTGGTGCATGCCTGTAATCTCAGCAACTTGGGAGGCTGAGGCAGGAGGGTTACAAACCCAGCCTGAGCAATTTAGTGAGGTCCTAAGCAACTCAGTGACATACTGCCTCTAATAAAATATAAAAAAGGGCTGAGGATGTGGCTGGGTGGTTAAGCACCCCTGGGTTCAATTCCTAGTACCAAAAAAAATAAAACACTATTCTTTCCCCATAAAATTGGTAGTTTTACTGAAATCAAATGACCATATACTCGGGTTGATTTCAGGTTTCTTTATTCTGTTTCATTGATTTATCTAATTTTTATGCCAATGTCTTGGACCAAGTATAATTTCTCTTTTTCTTCATATTCAAAAACATTTTTGGCTATATTACATCCTTTGCTTTTGATATAAATGATAAAATCAACTTGCTGCTTTTAACAGAAAACTTGCTGGAATTTTAAGTGGAATTATATTGAATATAATGGTCAATTTGGAGAGATACAGCATCTCAACAATATTTAGTTTTTCAATCTCTGAACATGATTTAAGTTTTCTATAATTTCAGCTGGTACATAGTTCTGTATGTATAGATCCTTTTTTTTGGTTAAATTTATCTCTAAGTATTTCATTTTTTATGACATTGCCAGTGATTTTTAATTTCAACATCCAATTGTTTATATTGATTTTGACACCTGTAATCTTGATAAACTCACTTATTGGTTACAGTAGCTTTATTTGTAGATTATTTGGAATTTTCTATGCAAATGGCCATGTAATCTGTGAGTAAAGACAGTACTATTTCTTTTCAAACCTATATGCATTTTGTATAATTGTCTGGCCTTGCTGTACTGGATAGGCAATCTTGAGTAGAAGTGGTGAGAACACATACTTGTGTCATCCTCGTTCATAAGGGTAAAGCTTTGAGTCTTTCACATTATGTGTGTAGTTACCCCCATGTTTCTCATTGACGGCCTTTATCAGATTAAGGATGTCACTCACTATCCCTCATTTCCTGAGAGCTTTTCTGTTTTATCAAGTCTGATGTTAGGGGCTAGGGATATAGTTCAGTTGAGAAAGTGCTTGCATCACATACACAAGGCCCTGGGTTCAATCGCCAGCATCACAAAAAAAAAAAAAAAAGAATTTTTGTTAAATTTTATAAAATGCCTTTTCTGCATCTATTGAGATAATCATAATTTATCTTTTATCATCTTTTAGGAGAATGAAGTACACTGGTTGATTTTCAAACATGTGGAGAGTTTTACCTTCCACAGATAAACTTCATTTAGTCATGATAAATTATTCCTTTTATGTACCTCTGGATAAAACTTCCTAATATTTTGTGAAGATCTTTGCATCTGTACTAATGAGAATATTAATCTGTAGGGGTTTTTTTTTCTATAGTATTTTTGTCTTGTTTCATATCAGGGTAATGTTGGCTCATTTTGGGGGAGAGTTTGTGAATAATTGATATTATTTTTCTTAAATGTTTGATAAAGTTCACCATTGAATTCATCTGAGTCAGCTTCTTTGTAGAAAGGTTTTTGATTTGTTTTGTTTTGTTTTTTACTACAGATTCAAATCCTTTAATACAATCTCTTTAACAGAAGGTTGTTCAAGCTGTTTCTTCTTGAGTAAGGCTTAGTAGTTCATGTCTTTCAAGAAATGTGTTTCTTTTATCTTAATTATCAAACTTGCTGGTATAAAAGTGATCATAATAATCGTTATTATACCTGTAGGATCTTTAATGGTATCTCCCTTTTATTCCTAATATTGGTCATTTATGTCTTTCCTGTTTTTCTTCGTCAGTATGGGTAGAGGTTTATCAATTTTATGAATCTTTTCAAAGATCTAGTCTTTCGTTTTATTTTCTCTCTTTTCCCCAGTACTCTAGTACATTGACTTCTGTTCTTTCATTATCTCTTTCCTTCTGCTAACTTTAGTTTTAATTTGCTCTTGTTTTTCAGGTATCTTAATGTAAAACTTGGGTTAATAATTTGAGAACTTTCACTCTTCCAGAAAGTGTTTAGTGTTTAATGTGTTAAGTGTTTAACATTATAAATGTTCCTGAAAACTCTGCTTTAGCAGTGTCTCACAGATTTGATATATAGTGTAGTCAATTTCATTCAAATAATATTTTCTGATTTTCTTTGCGATTTCTTCTTTACCCATGGGTTATTTAGATTTATGTCGGTTAATATTCAATTTTTTTTTTCCTTTTTTTTGTGGTGCTGGGGATGGAACCCAGTGCCTTGTGCAAGCAAGGCAGGCACTCTACCAACTGAGCTATCTCCCCAGCCCCTCAAATTTTTGAAGTTCTTTCTAGATACAGTTCTGTTATTGATTTCTAGCTTAATTTTTCGTAGTCAAAAAATGATGTAATAATAATTTCTGCATTTCATCTCTTTCTCCTCAAAACCATAATCTTTTTTTTTTTAGTACTGGGAATTGAACTCAGGGGTGCTCGACCACTGAGCCACACCCTAGCCCTATTTTGTGTTTTATGTAGAGACAGGGTCTCACTGAGTTGCTCAGTGCCTCAGTGTTGCTGAGGCTGGCTTTGAACTCGCAATTCCCCTGTCTCAGGCTCCCTAAGTGCTGGGATTACAGGCTTGCACCACCATGCCCGGCTAAAAATATGATCTTAATGATAAATATTTCCATATATTGTTGTTATGGAGCGGTCTCCAGAAAATAGTGTGCATTAAGTAAGGTGAAAATACAATTCAGATATGTTTTTAAGCGGAGGGAAAAAGTACAAAATAAGTAAATGAAATAATTGCCAAAGAGAAAGACGAAAGGATCAGGTAGAAATGAGTGGTAGAAACTAGACTTTTCTGTAACATAAGCCCTAAATCATCAAGAGGATGGTTTATAATGAGAAAGGTATACTTATATATTTTAATTTAAAAATGTAAGTGATACTTCAAAATGTGTATTTTTTTGCAAAGAAAGTAAAATGTCAGAATAATTCAATGTATGGTAAAATAAAGAAGATGATACGAACTCCTTGTTTCCATGTTACGACTGTAGTGTGAAATGAAGAAGGTAGAAACACGAAGTCAGGAGCAGAGGCACCTGGGTTAGAATCCTGGCTTTGCCACCCAATATCCACATGACCTTAGACAGGTTACCTGGCCTATGATCCCTTTTTTGCTTTCTGCCTTGTTCTCATTTCACCTGCCAAACCTGCTATTTTCTTTCTTCAGGTAACTATCTGTCCTTTCACTGTAAATCACACTAGAGACCCCTGCTGAACTTGACTTTGATCTGCTGAGGAAGGCCTAGTTGTCAAGATGACAGAGATAAACTTACCCTCAGTGGGCAGAGGAGGAGACTCTATGAATATGTTACCTTTTCTTCCCACATGGCATTAAATTGATCTCCCCAAATCACATACATAGCAGTGGAGGAGGAAGTATTTCCTTCCTACTCCAAAGCCCATAATCTTTACAAATTCTGTGAAGATAAAATAGAAGACTATTAAAAGCAGAGCTGTCTCAAACTATAATGATGGAATATAGGATCAGTCATTGTGACAGGTTACAGAGAGTTTTGTGTGGTAGTAGAATTGTTCTGTTTTCTGGTTGTGGTTGTGGCTACCTTAAATTACGTATGTGTTAAAATTCATAGATTGCGGGCTGGGGTAATGGCGCAGTGGTAACGTGCTCGCCTAGCACACGTGAGGCACTGGGTTCAATCCTCAGCCCCACATAAAAATAAAGATATTCTGTCTGCCTACAACTAAAAAATAAATATTAAAAAAAATGCATAGATTGCATATCCTCTTCCAAAAGTCCATTTCAGTGAAAGATGATTTTTATGAAAAGCAAAACTGCTTCAAAACTTAGAAATTTTCTCCCATACAATTTGGATAAAAAATTGAAATTGAACCAAAAATTAAAAAGTAAAATATCTAGGCTGTCTTCCCTTGTGTAGAACCGTGCTCAGAGTCATCCTTAGGCAAAGCTATGACTAAGCAAAGGAGGCTTGTTATCTTGCACCCTCCCTTTGGAGCATTTGCCTCCCTCTCTTGATCCTCCCACACAGCTCTGAAGCAAAGTATCCACCAGCTCTTGCTGCCTTCCCCACAAGTGTGCAGGCTCTGCGGTTGGCAGCATCCAGGCCCACAGCCCCCAAATTCCTGCACTGGGGAGCCCGCCCGCCCTGCCACTATTCTAAAACTGTAACCCAAATCTATTTATCAAAACTAATTTCCTCAACATGAGATTCTGCTCTCAGTTCATTGTCATAGCAGGAAGCATCCAATAAACCCATGCTCACTGTGTGCAGGTGTTAATAACCAAGAGTGACTGAATGAGATAGATGTATCAGTCGTAAATAGATAACGGGGAAACTAGGGGCAGGGAAGACTTCACAACATTATTCAAATGGTTCCTTTTAGGTTCTGCCCATTCGGGCCTCAAAGTATTCATAAGCCACCTCCAATAGATGTCGTTCCTCCTTTTCTTAAATGTAAGGGGAGGATCCGCATGTATGTAGGGAGGAGAAATAAGGAATCCTTTGTATTCTTGGCTTTTTGATTTTTTTTTTTTTTTTTTTTTTTTTTTTTTTTTTTTTTTTTTTTTTTTTTTTTTTTGATACCAGGGATTGAACCCAGACGTGCTTACCCACTGAGCCACATCCTTGCCACTTTTATATTTTCATTTTGAGACAGGCTCTCACTAAATTGCTTAGGGCCTCACTAGGTTGCTGAGGCTGGCTTTGAACTTGCAATCCTCCTGCCTCAGCTGCTGAGATTATAGGTGTGCACCACCATGCCTGGCTTATTTTTGGCTCATTTTTGCTGAGAACCTAAAAATTGCTCTAAAAAATGGAAATCTCTTTTTTAAAAAGTTTTCAAGGCTTTCTCAGTATAGATGTTGCACTGTAATTCTTTAGCATAGTCTGGGCAAAGCTGACTATATTATTTAGTAGAATAAAGAGAAAATAACAATAGCATCTTTTAAACATTTCTAAAAAATTTATCATACAACAAGCACTGTTCTAAATATTTTATATGTATAATCACATTTAATTCTATGACCTTCCTAAGAAGTAAGTACTACTGTTCTCTCAGTTTCATAGATGAGGGAACTGAGGCAAAAGAGGTCAAAGCAACTTGCTATGACAGACACAGTTATGCCACCCAGGCCCCTGGCCCAAGGCAAGCCTCGGTGCCCAGCTATGGGGAGTGAACCAGTGCAACAGCCCCAGTCAGCAGAGATTCCCTCGCTTAAGGTCTTGTCTTCCCTTCCCAAGCCAGCACACAGCAGTTTTGTTTGTTTGTTTGTTTGTTTCTGTTTTGTGTGGTGCTGGGGATTGAACCCAGGGCCTTGTGCATGCAAGGCAAGCACTCTAACAACTAAGCTATATCCCCAGCCCCACACATCAGTATTCTTTACACAACACTAGGTTCGGCCAGTGTAAAGGCCTGATCTTTTCAGTTCAATGCAGGAATCTCGACAGTCCAGAGCTCCAGACTGGCCTACAGCCATAACAATTTGAACATAGCCAATCTCATCAGAGCTCTAGGTTGGTCCCGAGTTTGTCAGGCTCATACCTTACTTTTACCTCTTCCTCTGCCCTGTCCTGCTTTTGCTCACTGGTCCTCAATAAGCATTCTGAACCTCAAACTCTGTCTCTGTGTCAGCTTCTAGAGGAGCACTTGCAAAGGGCTCCGCAGCAGATAAGCAGCAAAACCACAGATCAAACCCTAGAATTCTGAGGTTCTTAGCCACGATGAGACACTGTATTCAAATACAGAAATAAATCTAGAACTCCCCTATAGCAATTGTAAATACTGTTCACAAGAACATTAGAAATTTTATTTAATTTTTAATACTAGCTTTATCAAGATATAATTCACATCCCTAAAATCCACCTTCCAATGTATACATATAATTGTATTTTTAGTACTTTAAATTATACAGCCATCATATATGTAATTCCAGAATATTTCAACATCCCAAAAGCAACCTTGTACCCATTAGCAGTCATTCCCAATTTTTCTTCAATGTGGTCCTCATAAATAACAATTCACGTAGTTAATATGTTCTTTGTAGTTATAAAATTTATCTACCTCGATCTAAGATACAAACTCTCCTAATTTTACCCTTTTTTAAAGTATCAAGTCCATAAATATGTTCAAATTCTTATTTGGTAATCTTACTCCTGGAAATATATTCTAAGAAAAAAAATTGACAAAAGATAGGGGGAAATCAAACAGCTTGCTTCCGCTTAGATTATGAAACTAAAAAACTGGAAACAAATTTTGTCCATTGTGGGTCATTGTTTAACTAAATCATCACACATTAACAAAGTGCAATATGTTAATATTTTAATATTCCATTTTTATATGGATTAATATTTCCATTAAAGATGAAATAGCAACAAGGAAAATGTTTGGTATAACATTAAACATAAAAACAGAATATAAAACTGCATCTACAACTATGCAAAATATGTACATATGGATAAGGATCAAAAGGAAATGGAGAAAAATGAAAACAGTTGTTGCAACAGGATGTTGGAACTGTGAATTTTCATTCTTCTGAGTTCTTTCATTATTGTCAAAATGTGATCTTTACAATGAATTAGAATTGGAAAGAAACATGAATATATCTACTCTTGTCAGTAAAACTTTTCATTTCTTTTTTAAATATTTCTTAAGTTGTTGATGGACCTTTATTTTTTTCATTTATTTATACGTGGTACTGAGAATTGAACCCAGTGCCTCATGCATGCTAGGCAAGTGCTCTACCACTGAGCCACAACTTTTCATTTCTAAGGGGCAGTGGCATAGGCTGATAATTCTTCAGAGCAAGGACTTTAGAGTCACATGGACTTGGATCTTCATTCTGGCTCTCATACTTCTGAGGTGTGACATTGGGGCAATAGCCTAACTCTGATGCCTAATTTTCCACAACTGTCAACAGGAGCTAATCATACTATCTACCCCACAGATCTGTTAGGAAGATGGAACTAGTGGTGCCTAGCAACACTTAATAAATGGTAACTGTTGTTGCTTTTGTTGTATAGATAGTGGTGGTGAAAGTGATGATGGTGGTATTAACAAGTGTCAGGAAATAGGGAACAGCAGTAGTTACTTGTGAGATACCACAACACTGAAAAAATATTGAATGGCAATATAATTTTACACTGAATATACAGGCAAAGGAATTTCCAACATCTAGAGCAATTGATTACTCCAATTCAGACCAAACGAAAGCTGGGATTGAGACCATTGTCTTTTCTCAGCTGAAAACACAGAGAAATCTGTACCTATAACATACTTATTGGTGACTTTGTTGAAAACTTCATCCAAGAAACTCAAGCACTGCTAAGTTGTGTGACTCATCTTATTAATGAATACAAAGGCCTATTAACTATTCTCATTGCAATTACTGATATTATCATCATCAATAACAAAGACTCAGTGTGGCCTATTAAGTGAACCTATTCATGTCTTTGTCCTCCCTTCTGTTATAAATTAGCTATTCTCTTCTCCCAGGCCTATCCCTCCCTTGCACCAGAACACCAGCCCAGGCTCTCCTGCCACTCAAGGACTCTCAGTCATTTCCTCTTTCTCTTGCATCAGTTTGTCCTCTCCCCTCATCAACATACAAGCACACTGTAGTATGCCTCCCCTTAGTAAAAATAAAAAATTCTTGTTTGATGTCAGCTCTTTCTCTCTTTTTTGGTACCAGGGATTGAACTCAGGGGTACTCGATTTCTGAGCCACATCCCCAGCCCAATTTTGTGTTTTACGTAGAGACAGGGTCTCACTGATTTGCTTAGTGCCTCACTGTTGCTGAGGCTGGCTTTGAACTCATGATCCTCCTGTCTCAGCCTCCCAAAATGCTGAGATTACAGGCATGCACCAATGCGCTTGGCTTGATGACAGATCTTTCTAAACACAGCCCATTTCCCTGCTCCCCTTGATAGCAAAACTCCTTAAAAGAGAATAGCAGAATGCTGAAAATAATTGAACCTGGGTGATGGGAATATTGTATATTTATCTTGCTACATTTTAAATTTTATAAAGTTTATTGAACTATAATTGACATATAATAAACTGTATTTATTTGATATGTGGAATTTAATAAGTATTAGCACAACAACATACCAGTGAAACCATTACCATATTCAAGATAATGAACATATCTATGATCCTCACAAGATGCCTAGTACTCCTTTGAAACTCTTCCCAGCCAACCACTGATTGGATTTGTCACTATCTATGCATTTATATTTTCTAATATTTGCTTGACAAATATTAGTATTACTATGTTGCCCAGGATGGCCTCAAACTCTTGGATTCTGGTGATCCTCCTGCCTCAGTCTCCCAAGTAGCTGAAACTGCAGACACAAGTCATGGTGCCTATCTCGTTTTATAGAAATTTTATGAATGAAATAATTCAATATGTACTCTCTCTTTTGTTTCTTTCACACAGAATAAAAATTTTGAGAATCATCCATGTTGCAGCAGCATGAACAGTTTGTCTTTCTCTATTGCTGAATATTACTTATACTAGTTTGCTCTTACAAATAAAGCTCTTACAGAGCCGTGCGCGGTGGCTCAAGCCTGTATCCCAGCACTTAGGGAGGCTGAAACAGGAGAATCGCGAGTTCAAAGCCAGCCATCAGCAATGGTGAGGCGCTAAGCAACTCAGTGAGACCCTGTCTCTACATAAAACACAAAATAGGGCTGGGGATGTGGCTCAGTGGTCGAGTACCCCTGAGTTCAATCCCTAGTACCAAAACCAAAAAACAAAAAACAAATAAAGTTCTTACAGGTTTTTTTTTTTTTTAAATATTTTTTTAATTGTAGATGGACACAATGTCTTTATTTTATTGCCTTGTATGTGGTGCTGAGGATTGAACCCAGGGCCTCACACATGTGAGGCAAGCGCTCTACCGCTGAGCTACAATCCCAGCCCTCTTACAGGTCTTTAAGTAGACATATGCCTTCATTTATTCTGTATAAATACCTATTGCAGGTGTTCATTTAAATTTTTAAAAAGCTGAAAAACTGTATTCCAGGGTATTTGTATAATTTTATATTGTTGTTCTCTGTGTATGAGTTCCAGATCCTCCACATCCTAATCAACACTTGGCATACAGTTAGATTTTTTTTTTTTTTTACAATTCCAATAGGTATGATTTCTCATTGTGGTTTTAATTTGCATTTTATTACTAATGAAGTTGAGTATCTTTTCATATGCTTACTTTTACAAATTTTTTCCTTTTTTTTTGGTGATGCTGGGATTGAACCCAGGGCTTTGTGCATGCCAGGCAAGCGCTCTACCAACTGAGCTACATCCCAGCCCAACAAATTTTCTTTAATAAAGTTTCTGTTTAAATCATTTACTCATTTTTTAAAATGGAACTACTTTCTTATTGTTGAGTTGTAAGATTTTTTAAAAAAATATTCTGGATGTAAATCTTTTATTAGATATATGATTTTTAAATATTTTCTCCCAGTCTTTTTATTCTCTTAACAATGTCTTTTAAGAAGAAGAAACAGTGCCTTTGAAAAAGCAAAATTTTTTGTTTTGGTAAGTCTGATTTATCAAATTTTTTAGTGCATATTAAATTTTTTTTGGTTCTGGAGAATGAACTCAGGGGTACTTGACCACTGAGCCACATCCCCATCCCTATTTTCTGCTTTATGTAGAGACAGGGTCTCACTGAGTTGCTTAGCGCCTCACCTTTGCTGAGGCTGGCTTTGAACTCTTGATTCTCCTGTCTCAGCCTCCCTAAGTGGATTACAGGCATGCACCACTGTGCCCGGCTGCATACTACTATTGATGCTGTATGTAAGAAATATTCACCTGACTCTATGTGGTAAGTGTTTTCTCTTGTGTTGTATTCCAGAAGTTTCTGGTTTTATATTTAAGTTTGCAGTCCATTTGAATTAATTTTTACATATTGTTCATAAATTGAAGTTCTTTTTTTGCATATCAATATCTAATTGTTCCAGTTTCATTGGTTGAAGACACTATCCTTTTCCCACAGAATTCTCTTTGTATCTATATTAAAAATAAATTGTTGGGGCTGGGAGTCTAGCTCAGTGGTAGAGCACTTGCCTAGTATGTGTGAGGCAGTGGGTTCAATCCTCAGCACTACATAAAAATAAATAAATAAATTAAAGATACTGTGTCGATCTATGACTAAAAAAAAATTTAAAGAAATCAATTGTCAATATGTGTGGAAATACTTCTAGTCTCTCTATTCCATTCCATTGATTTGTCTATCTTTATGACAGTCTCACACTGTCTTGATAACTTTACTTTTACAATAAACCTTGAAAGTGGGCAGTGTTAGCTATCTAATTTTGTTCTTGATTTAAAAAATTGTTTGGGCTATTCTAGGTACTTTTGTTTCCATATGAATTTTGGATTTGGCTTTTCAACTTTTTAAATGTATTTATTTTGAGATGGGTCTCACTATTGTTGCCAGGCTGGTCTCAAATTCTGGGCTCAAGCAACTATCCTGCCTCAGCCTCTCAAGTAGGAGACTGTAGGAGAGCCACTATACCCAGCAATATTTATTTATTTATTGGTTGATTGGTTTAGTTGTGCTAAGGATCAAATTCAAGGCCTATACATGCTAGGCAAGCACTCTACTCTGAGCTCAGCCCTTGGTTTGTATTTTTTTTAAACCTGTTGAGATTGTAATTGGGATTACATTAAATCAATAGGTAACTGATACCTCTTTTTAAAATATTTTTTTAGTTGTAGTTGGACACAATATCTTTATTTATTTGTATGTGGTGCTGAGGATCGAACCCGGTGCCTCATGCATGAGAGGCAAGCACTCTACCACTGAGCTACAATCCCAGCCCGCTGATATCTCAACAATACTCAGTCATTAATATGCATGATCATGAATAAGATTTTATTTCTCTATTCACTTAAGTCTTCAATTTCTCTGAGCAATGTCTTGCAGGTTTCAATATACAGGTCTTTACAAATCTTTCTCAAATTTACCCCCAAAGCATTTCATCGTGTTTATGCCATTGTAAATGGTATTATTTTTAAATTTTGATTTGATTGTTCATTGTTTTATAAAAACAAAATTGTTTTTTGTATATTGGCTTTGTATCCTGCAACCTTTCTAAGTTCACTGGTTCCACATAGAATAATAGTTAGTAAACTACTTAACCTGCTTTTAAGATGTTCTCTTTATTAGTTTTTCATTGGCTTTGAGTTGTCTGATCATGTTGTACTTTGTGTGGTTCTCATATTCCTTGTGCTTGAAACTTGTTGAGCTTTTTGAATCTATGAGTTTATAGTTTTCAGTAAGCTTGGAAAATTTTTGGTTATTATTGTTTCTTTAAATGTTTTTTTCCTGCCCAGTCCTTTCTTTCAGTTTCATATGTATTAGGCCACTGGAAGTTGTTTTGCAGTTTACTGATACTCTGTTCATTTTTTAATTATTATTCTCTTTTCTTTATGTGTCTTGTTTTAGATAGTTTCTACTGTATCTTCAAGTTCATTAGCCTTTTCTTGGACTGTGATCTGTAATGTCTGATCTGCTATTAATCCCACCCATAATATTTTCATATTTGATATTATAGTTTTCATCTCTGTAAGTATGATGTGTTTTTATATCTTCTGTATCTCCATTTATATTTTAGAACATAGGAAATACCATCATATTAATTATTTTTTAGTCTTTACCTTCTAATTCTAATGTATGTGTCAATTATGGGCTAGTTTTGATTGAATGATTTCTCTCTTATAGTAGTAGTTTCTTGTTTCTTTTCCTGCTTGGCAATTTGGTTACATGCCAGACATTACTAATTTTACCTTGAAGGGTACTGAGTATATTTGTATTCCTATGTTCTTGAGCTTTATCCTGGAAAGTTTTTAAGTTACTATTTTGGTTTGGATGAGGTATCCCAAAAGCTCCTTGTGTTAATGCTGGAATAGTCAGAGGTGAAATGATCAGATTTAATCAGTCCATCCTAGTTTGATGGACTGACTGGTTAGTAACTATAGGCAGGTAGGGCATGCCCAGAGGAGAGGGTCACTGGTGGCATGCCTTAGAAGGGTTGTTCTTCCCTACAGCTCCATCTTCCCTCTCCCTCTGCTTCCAGGCCACCATGTGGTGAGCTGTATTTCTCCACCCTGCCTTCAGCCGTGATGTGCTACCTAGCTTTGGTCCCAGAGCAATGGACTTGGCAGTTTATGGATGTGACTTCTGAACCTGTGAGTCCCAAATAAACTCTCCTTCTTTCAAGTTGTCAGGTATTTTAATCAGCGACACAAAGTTAAGTAGAACTGTTACTTAGTAATGATCTTTTCAAATCTTGTGTAAAATGTTTGGCAAGAGCCAGGCACGGTGGCACATGCCTATAATCCCAGCACTTAAGGAGGCTGAGACAGGAGAATCACAAGTTCAAAGCCAGCCTCAGCAACAGTGAGGCACTAAGCGACTCAGTGAGGCCCTGTCTCTAAATAAAGCAGAAAATAGCACGGGGGATGTGGTTCAGTGGTCGAGTACCCCTGAGTTCAATCTCCAGAAGCAATAAAAAAAAAATGTTAGGCAGGACATGGCAGTGTTCTATGCCTATTTAGACTCATTATTAAGGCAAAACCCTGTGAATTTTATACTAAATGCCATTGAATCTAGCTAGAGGGAAAAGGTGCCACTCCCAGTGCTGTGTGTTCGCACCAGGCATTATTCCTTCTAATCCTTTTAGTGGGATTTGTAGTAATAAGTACTCAGCTAAATAATCAAGGGAAAATTTATGCAGAAATTCTCTGTGTAGCTCTCTGTTCTCCAGTAACCTGTCCCATGACCTCTAGCTACCTTGGTCTCCCTAGATGCTCAGTCTCTGTTCCATATGCTTAACTCAGAGAATCCACTAAGCTCTATCCCTGTATTTGTGCTAAGGCCTAAAAACTGTCTCAAGGGATTAAGTTGTAGCAGTCATGTGGCTCACTCATTTGTTTCTTGCTTTTCAGGGATCATTGTCTTTTTT
>PVHX01016618.1:22752-42783 GCA_004024805.1 Geosciurus inauris | reverse complement strand
AATCCTTTCTCTCTCTCTTTTTTTTTAGTTGTAGATGGACACAATGTCTTTATTTTATTGCTTTGTATGTGGTGCTGAGGATCGAACCCAGGGCCCCACGCATGCGAGGCAAGCGCTCTACCACTGAGCTACAATCCCAGCCCCAATCCTTTCTCTTGACAGCCTAGTAAGTGGGAAATTGGATGTCAGGGTACCACTGAAATCTTACAAAATAGAAAATACACAGTGCTCTTTCTTATTTCTTACCTGCTAGTAATTCAGAACTTTGTAAACATGGGTAATACCACTGTAAAACAGTCATCCCCAAACTAAAAAGTAAAGCATTGCAAATGTTGGCTAGGTGGGTGGTGACATTTCCAAATACTACTAAGAAGTTACTGAGTTGTTTTGGAAGCAGTGAGGTTCTGCATTTGAAGCTCTTTATAAATCTCAGTGTAGGATACTATGAAGGAATTACTGTTACTGTTTGTAAAGGGAATAGGAACAAGAGCAATATCATTCTGAGCCACTATCAAAAATGCTCTCCAAGTAGAACATTTCTAGGGCTGGGGCTGTAGCTCAGTGGTAGAGCACTTGCCTCACATGTGTGAGGCAGTGGGTTTGATCCTTAGCACCACATAAAAAAATAAATGAATAAAATAAAGATATTTGTATCCATCTAAAAATAAAAAAAAATTATAAAAAGAACATTTCTATTCAACACACCAAATAGGTTTGTTCCTAGCTGGGGTGATTATGGAGTATCGTGTGCTCTTACATCAATTTTGTAGATTATTTCCATCATCAAGAATGAATTGCATTAATAATCTCCCCATGTAGGAAATAGTCAACAAGAGCAATTCTTTTCTTGGTGGTTTTTGTTTACTGATGAGAATTCATTTGAGATGTAAAGATAGAAGAAAATCTTGAAGGAAATGATTATAAGAGGACGGAATTTGAGATGCTGTAGAAATAAGGACCCATGAACAAGATTAAGAAATAAATTTTAAAAGGCACATCTTAGATTTCAGACACACAATTGTAAAGATTCAGTAGAATGAAAATTCACAGCCAATGTAATAATACAAAATTAAACGCCAATCTGTGCAGTAGTAGTTTTCCAACTTTTAAAACTCAAACCCCATTTTTCCCCTTAATTAATCTTACCTGGAAATTCAATACATAAGAGATAGAAGTGCACCTGCTGTTTGCCCTTTATAAAAATAGAAGCAGGGATGAGGGACAAAAAGGATATCTCAGGACACTTGGCACAGTTGCAATTTTATACTCTCTAGACAGACTTCAAGGCTGGGATTTTGCTTTTTTTAAAATATTTTTTAGTTGTAGATGGACACAATGTCTTTATTTTATTGCCTTGTATGTGGTGCTGAGGATCGAACCCAGGGCCTCTCGCATGCAAGGCAAGTGCTCTACCGCTGAGCTATAATCCCAAAATCCCCGGGATTTTGCTTTTGTTTACAGTTATGTCCCAAGTGCTTAACTCAGTGCCTAGCACTTAGTATATATTTGTGTTTGTGCATAAATGGAATGAACCAAGCCAGTCAGGTGCCATCTCTGATGGCAATGAAGGCATACAAGATCCTTTTCCCACCCTCATAGCATTTGTCACCAGTACTAATGGCCACAGAGAATACTGTATTTCAGTACCTGGTAGAGTTCCTGGCCCATAGTAGGTTTCATTAGATTAAGCAAATGGTACTCATGAAATAATTAAATGAATGAATGAAGTATCAAATGATTGAATGAATGAATGCCTTGTGATCAAATGATCAAGTGATTTAATTTTTTGCCTTGAAACAATGTAAGAAAATGACAAAACCAAAACTCCAGAAAGATCCTAACAGAAGCCTCCTAGGCATCCTTTTAAAAAGTCATGGCTCTATTTATTGTAAGTTTTACTTTGTTTATACCGATTGTCTAGAACTGCATTGTCTGAAAGTGTGACACATCATAAAACAACTGCAGCCAACAGTGGTGCTAAAGCCATCTTCACTCAGTACAAATTGCTGACTTACAATTATCCCCAGGAGACACTGAGTGCCCCAGATATGGACAACTCCAAAAGAAGTATGCCCAGTTTGAAAGAATTGTGTGCCTATAGGAAATGTACAGGCTCTTTATTTAGGAAGAAGAGGTATAAATTACAGTTGTTTGAAGGCAACCATACCTTGTGCCTTAGCTCTCTCTGTAAGCAGTGTGCCATTTGATCTACGGTGTGTATTGTAGCAAGACATTGCCTAGGGATGTACTTAAATGAGGGCAGACCGATTTGCAGTTTATCTAGTCATCCAGAGCATCTGCAAGTGAAAGCACCAAAACCTTATACCATAGTGATTTTGTGCAATAATTTCCAGAGTTCCAAGAAAACCACTGCAGTGTATGAGGGGTGGGATGGAGGGAGGGGTGAGTGGTATCACTGAAGCCTACTGCATCTGCCCTTGGAGTCTCCATATGTGAGAGTATCAGATGGCCTTGATGACTTCCTCATTGAGTAGACATGGCCTCTGGGCAGGTGAGCCAACCTGTCCTTAAATTGGTGATTTAATCTGACTAGCTCGAGATGACTCCCAGGTGGTCCACAGATTGGGTCCAGAATGGAAACTCTACAAACCTGGAGTTGCTCTTTTTGATATATTTTTTCAAAACAAGAAGAATTTTGTAAATTTTTATGGGCCCATTTAAAATATATATAACTAACACAAAAATATATGTAGTAAACACTGAAAATGTCACTTTATCAACTGGTCCCATGGACCCTACCCCTACCACATCCTATTTTCTTGCCCAGAGGGAATCACTGACACCTACTTAGTTTCATGGCATGTGTCCTACAGACCATTTCCTGTTTAAATACAAATATAGCTATGTACGTATACAGATTTTTAGACATGTACATAGGATCATACTATACACAATTTGCTACCACATGCTTTTTCACTTAAAAGTATGCCTTAGGCATATTTATAGATCAGTAAGTTAAAAAAAAAAACAGTGGTAGCTTCAATTCATGAACATCTGGCATGTATCCTTCTAGGCCCTTTTCTATACATATGTACGTATTTGGTTGTTTTGGTTTTTTTTTTAATAAATGATATCTTGCGATATACATTATTCTGTTAATTTGTTTTCCTGCTTATTAGTGCATTGTAAAGATCATTCACCTCAATACATGTAGGTCTTCCTCATTCTTTTAAACTATTCTTTATTGCTAATATGTGCCATGTTGTTTTGCCAGACCTTCACTGATGGAGATTTCAGTTGGCTTCCCAGGGTGATGCTGGTTATTGTATACTTATTTTCAATCAGACTGTAGCAGATATCCTATATATATTCCTCTTTGTGCATAAGTGATATTATTTCTATGGGTGAAATTTCTGGGTCAAAAGATGTGATCCTTTTAAATCTCAAGAGATATTGTCAAACTATTCTCCAAAACATGTCTTTTCTCAAGTCCTTGCCAATACTAGATATTGCTAGGCTTCTTTGTTTCTTTTATTTTCTTTTCCTTGTTTTTGATACTGGAGATTGAACTCAAGGGCACTTAACCACCGAGCCACATTCCCAGCCCTTTTTTGTATTTTTTTTTATTTTTGTTACCAGGGATTGAACTCAGGGATACTCGACCACTGAGCCACATCCCCTATTTTGTGTTTTATTTAGAGACAGGGTCTCACTGAGTTGCTTAGTGCCTTTCCCTTACTGAGGCTGCTTTGAACTCGGAATTCTCTTGTCTCAGCCTCCCGAAGTGCTGGTATTACAAGCGTGTGCCACTGCAACTGGCTTGTATTTTTTTTAAAGACAGGGTCTCACTGAGTTGCTTAGGGCCCCACTAAGTTGCTGAGGCTGGCTTTGAACTCGCCATCCTCGCTTAGCCTCTGGAGCTGCTGAGAAGAAGTAGCCTTCTTCTTCTTCTTCTTCTTCTTCTTCTTCTTCTTCTTTTTTTTTTTTTTTTTTTTTGTGATGCTGCAAATTGAATGAACCCAGGGCCTTATGCATGCGAAGCAAGCACTCTATCAACTGAGCTATGTCCCCAGCCCCCTGGGTAGACTTCTTAATCAATGCAAATTTGACAGGGAAACATGATCTCATTGTTGTTTTAATTAGTATTGTCCTGATTATTAATAAGGTCGATCTGCTGCTTTATTTTTTATTTTATTTTCCATTCTCTATCATTCTACCTCTTGACTCCTCTCCTTCTCCATTTTCTTGCAGATCAAAGTCATACCACAGAGTACTACCAGGTCGGTTTTCCTGAAGCTACTTCTCATTGCTTCACTTTCCTGACAGAGAACCTTCACTTCAATATGCCAGATGTTTAGTGAGTTCCTGGTATGAGCCATGACCTGTGCTAGGCCCTTCGGGAGGGGCAGTGATCCCTCATGGCTCATGGCTCATGACCTTAATCCTAGGAAACTCTTTCCCCATCTCTCACCTGAGGTATGCAAGTAGCTCCAAGTCCATAACTCTTAAAATACCTGGTGTAATCCTGTCCACACTTCAGCTCTGTGAAGAAGCATACATCCAATCAGAAAGCAACTTCTCCCTTCCTGTGAATACCCTTGCTCCCATCTGATGGAGGGAGGCAGATTTGAGATATAGCTCCTGGCCTTCTTCCTGGTTGGCTGCACAATAAAGCTTTTTCTTTTGCCAAAACCTGGGTGCCATACTGTTGGTTTCTATGTGTGCTGGGCAGCAATCCTTGCCCCTTTTAGATACTTTTTTCTCTAACAGTAACCTCAGATTATGGAATGTCCCGCTGGCCCTGTAAAATTCCTGGATAAGGTGTCTCTGATAATACCAGGATCCAAGTCCTGTGGATTGGGGGAATCTTTGGAATCCTTCCTTTTTGTCTCAGAGAGGATCATAAGACTTTTGCAAGCTTGACCCTCCCTTTTCACCACCCCATACCTTTTGAACTGTCACTAGTGCATGGGAGGTGAGAGCAGTAGGAATCAAATCGCTTAAGAATGAAGTTCTAAAATGTGTTTCTGCCACTTCTAATTCTGGAAAAGGATTAGTGCTAATCATTTCTTTTTAATTTCCAGTAACGCATCTTAGGTGATAATGCTGATGATATATAGTCTGAACTAAGGGGGGGGGCAGTGACTTCAGTGGGGCTGCTCTACAGTAATTGGTACTTCATAAGCTTCATTTGTGCTTTTGTGACAGAGATGGTGAAATTTATCAGAGATAAAAGCTCAAAGAAATGGAATTGGCACTTGGCTTTCCAGCTGTCTCTTTTAAAGTGTACTTTAGAAACTTTAATAGGTAGAAACTATATTTAAATTTAGATACTATTTTCTCTAAGCTTACCAATACAGCCTGTTAAAAAATGTGCTATAAAGATGCTTGCTACTTGAGCTCAATAGCTATTATCAACAACCAAAGTTTGTTTCACAAACCCACTTATTTTGTGTGTCAGTTGGGGGATAGGCAACTCCAGAAAAGTAGAGTTCTCTGATCCCCAACAACCACTGAAGCTAGTAATTAATGGTAAAAAATCCCTAGATGTACCCAAAAGAATCACATTCATTTATACCAAGATGTTTATAAACAACCACCTGGACCAAGCCTGTAATGGATTATATTCTGTTTTCTTTGCAGACAAACAAAGCTTCAGATTTCTACAACAAAAAAATCTAAGACCTCAGTGATAAGAATTAATCTCAACTCAGAAGATTTAAGGCTTAATTAGAATTCTGATCCAAGACAGCAGACTGTGTGAACTGCTGTTACTAAACTGTACTGTGTAAATATTGCATACTGATGGAATTTGCTTGTCAACTCAACTGGCATTTCTGTGCAGTAAGCTTGTCTTTCTGTCAGCAGAGTGCATCCTGGGAAAAGATCAGCATCTCAAAGGAATGTGATCTGCATGTGTAAAGAGGTGTGAAAGAAAAGAAAAGAAAGCTCCTCAAAGAAAAGGAGCTTGTGTACATTTTTCAGCTGTGCTCAGAGGTTAAAAAAATTCTCCTAACAATGTGTATTTTGGTCTAAGGATAGTGAGGGGTTTCTTTCTAAGAATTGAAAGATAAACATTTATTTTTAAATTTAAGGGGAAGAATCTGTAACTTTAGCTATGTAAAACATGCCATAGAAAGACTTCGGAAAATCAAAAGAGTTTTAAAATGTTTTGAGCTTTTCCCTGATCCCTCCTGTAGAATTCTTTGTCTTCTTACATTGACTATCTCAGTCAATTCATCTAAATCGAGAAGCTTTTTTTTTTAAACACAAAGTACCAGCACAGTGTAGGCAATGTAAAGAACACAGGAGCTAGATTAGATAGACACGTGCTCAAAGCCTGACTGCCACTATGCCACCTCTCTGAACATCAGTTTCTCATCAATGAAATATTGGCATAGTAAAAGCTATGTCATATCTGTTAGGTCGGGTCAGGGTCCAAAATGTCCAATTAGGGGGACCGGTCAGCAGCTGCAAAGCAGAGCTGCAAGCCAGATGCTGACGCCACCAGTAGACACGCCTCCTGTCAATCAGAGGGTTTTCCTGACTTATCCAGGAAGGACTCTGGCCTTCTCTTCCTGCCCCCAAGCTCTCCCCTTCCTGACTGGGCCCTTTCGAATTCTCTGTGCACGGAAGCCCCAGCGCCATTCCTCCCAACACACTCTGATGGATGGGAGGATTTGGCCCGAGAGCGTGTATTCCAATAAAGCCTTGCTGAGTGGCTTAATTCATCTCCTCCTGGTCGTCTAATCTTTACAATATCAATATGAGGATTAAATGAAATGATGTTTGGGAAAGTCCTGGCACTTAAAAGGTGACATTCTAAAGTCATTGTGATTTCTCTGCCCTATTGTAAGTCAAGTAGTCTTGTAAGCTCCTATAACCAGGAACCATGTTTCTATGATTTTGTTCTCAGCTCTACAGAATGTATAGAGGAAAAGTTTTTGTTTGCTTCTACTCAACAAACAACTTCGTTTTTCCTTCTCTGCTCTTTGACTAGTATATTCTTCAATGCCATTTGTCTTTTGGCTTCAGAGAGTGTCTGTTGCAGACTATTTTGGCCAGGGTTTTTATGTTTAATCATGAGAGATTTATTTCAATACAAACACTTGAATAGAGGAGAGAGGGAGCCAGGTACATGGTACAGAGTAGGAACGCAAATATTTATGGACTGTATTACCTGCATGTAGGATGCAAATACAGACAGAAGGAAAAGAGGAACTACAAAAACAAAAGTGGGAGCCAGACTGGTGGTATGCCTATAAGCTCGGTCACTGGGAGGCCCAGGCAGGAGGATCAAAATTTGAGTACAGCATTAGCAAGCAGTAAATTATCCATGTAATTGATAGATCCACAATCTTTTTTTTTTTAGTACTAGGGATTGAACTTAGAGGTGCTTTATCCCTGAGCTATATCCCAGCTTTTTAAAATTTTCATTTTGAGATAGGGTTTTGCTAAATTGCTGAAGCTGGCCTGGAACTTGTGATCTTCCTACCTCAGCCTCAGCAGTCGCTGTTATTACACTTGCCACTGTACCCAGAAAGTCCATAAAATTTTATCTGAAGCCCTTGGGTATAGGTAAGTTTCAGAATTCAGAAATTGTTGGATTTTAGCAAGAGATATGATTAATGTACCATATATTATATAATATCATCAGCAGGGTGGGTGGTAACACTATGTAATCAAATGCATTAATATTTATGGATTGAAATATATGAATATTCACATACTGTGAGAAATACAGTATAAATAGCTCCATATTTAATTCAGGTCAAATCAGGTTTTGCTGCCAAATAAGTTATAAAGCATCTTTATTTATCAAAGCCTTTTTGGATTTTAGAATTTCCACTAAGGATTGCAGGCCTATGGTATGTTGAAAAGCCTAGTGAGAATCAGGTAGATCAGACTCCAGAGAAGAGCTGCTGCTTGCTGTATTAGTTTTCTATTGCTGCCTGATCTAGTTACCATAAATTTAGCAGTTTAATGAAAGCAAATTTTATCTTCTAGTTCTGGGGATCAGAAATCCAAAATGAGTTGCACTGAGATAAAATCAATATGTCAGCAGGTCTGCATTCCCTCTGGGGACTCTGGGGCAGAATTCATTTTTTCCTCTTTTCAGCTTCTAGAGGAGGCAGTCTGCATTCCTTGGCTTGTGACCCCTTTTTCCATCTTTAAAGCCAGCAGTGGAAGACTTGTTCCTCTCAGTCACTCTAACTCCTCTTCTGCCACCTCTTCCATATTTAAAGGGCCCTTGTAATTACACTGGTCTCACTCAGATTGTGCAGGATGTATTAGTCAGAGTTCTACAGAAAAACAGCCAGACTCTATATGTGGGGGAGGAGGAATGATTTAAGGAATTGGCTTAGATGATAATTGAAAGCACATAAAAGAGAATAGAAAAAGAAAAAGGAAATGGAGGCAGACTTCAATAGACCAATGATGCTTTATTAAGCAACAGAGGGGCATGCAGGCTGCAGCAAGGGTCTGGGTTTTATAGGGTTTTAGCAGGGCCAGGTCTTGGAAGGAGTCTTGGTGGTGTGGTCATTTAGGGCAGGGCAGGAGGGCAGGTAGGGGAACAGTAAGGGAAGTCCCCTGGGGCCTAATGTCCATTTCCCTCCATAATGGAAGCTGTGAAGTCCAAAATCTGAAGGGTAGGCCAGCAACATGGAGACCCAGGGAAGAGTTGATGTTGCAGTTCAAGTCTAAATCCATCTGCTAGAGAAATCCTTCCTTAGGCCTTCAACTGGTTGGATGAGGCCTATCAAGATTATGGAGGACAATCTGCTTTACTCAAAGTCCACTGATTTGTATGTTAATCCCATTCAAAAATACTCTTGTAGAAACACCCAGAAAATGTGGGGTTTTTTGGTCCAAATACATGGGTACCATGGTCCATCAATATTGATCCAGAAAATTAACCATTTAATTAAAATGAATTTCTCTATCTCAAGGTCAGTGAATTAGCAGCCTGATTTCCATCAGTAACCATAAATTTTCCTTGCTATATAATCTAATAGACTAGTATGTGAACATCTTTGGAGGCTATTACTTTGCTTACCACAGTGTGGTTACACAAATTATATATAGAACCATTCCCAGGGGACACCATTTACACAGATTGCAATTTGAATAGTATTCCCTGAAGTGATATAACTTGAGGATCTTGTTCCAGAACCCACTGGCCTAAAGACAGTCACTGCACATACCCTTCACAAGGGAGATGGGAGATGGTATAGTCAAACTTGTTTGAAGTTCAGCTTCTAGAAAACAGTGTGGTGCTAGCTTCTATATAAATATATAAGCTAGTTCCACAGGAGATGAGAGGGTAGCTATTTTCCCAAAGGAGTCCCTCTGTTGGAGCATGGGGCAGACTTGTCAGGTTGGCAATCCCAAGTTTTCATCAGGACCACACCAACATGGTTTCTAGTAGGCTTTCATAACTCAAGCAGGACTGACTCTTCCAGATAACTCTGAGTGTTTTTGAGGAAATGGGAAAGCTGCATTCCATATGATGGGAAGCTTGGTGTGAAGTTTCAGAGGAACAGTTTCCTGTCTAGTCTATGAGGCAGGGAACCCTGAGTCTTGTGGCTGTGTAGGTGACAGTAACAATAGAGCCAACTGACGCCATCTTTCTGCAGAAGAACATTTTCCAGGAAAGCCAAGAAATTGCTAGCATATCTTATATTTTCACTGGGGTTTCCACAGATAACAGAATAATCAGATATCTTCTAAATACTCAGATCAGCACAGATGCACCCTTACCACAATTTGTGCTACCCCCTGTCCCCAAACAAAGCTAAGAAAACAGATAAAGCTCTATCTCTTGACCCTTCCAGGACCTACAGTAAATAGCCACACTCTAGATGTTTCATGGATATGCAGAGTCATTACCAGACACGGTTAAGTAAATTTGGTAAAAATTCTGCTGTCAATGTATAATGACTATTTAGTTCTTTGTAATGTTCCCTGTGACTCTGTTTCTGGTCTCCTGTTGTTCAGGGCAGAGGCAATACTTCTAGTGTCCATGCTGATTGACTTTTATTAGATGTTCAGAAGTTTGATCTAGATTAAAACAGTGCTGGTGAACACAAGGAAAGGTCAGCGGGTTAGGTGAGTAAATTGCCACCAGATGGAGGATGTGACCTCAATTTTTCTGTTAGCAGCGAGAACCCAGAGTTTAAAAGTTCTTGAGAACACAGCGATTGTTCAAAACAGAGGAATACAAATAGCAAATATCCAACAGGCTTTGAAGATCATAAGACATCTAAATGCCCATTGGCTTATTTGTTAATGGAGCACAAGTCCTCTTAAGACTCTGAAAGGACTCCAAAGACCAGGCATATTCTGTTATACCACATTATTAAATTATGCTCAGCATGTTCAGCTTAATGTGAAATACATTTTAGAGTGGAGTGAGTGCAACCTGGCTAAATTTTGTACAGATTTGAAGCAAAACTCAAAACAATACTTTGCCCAAAGTTCAGAGAAGGTTTTTTTGTTGAAAGACGAACCAACACAGGAAAGAATTTACTATATTATGTTTATAAAAATCATTTAATATTTTAAGTTGTCCTGCTGTCTTTTCAGTTGTCAGGTAACCATAGCCTAAGATTGGGGTCCCATAAACTTTTTCTGAAAAGGGCTAGATAGTAAATATTTTGAGTTTTGTAGGACGAGTAGTCTCCATTATAACTACTCAACCCTACTATTTAGCATAAAAGCAGCAATAGACATTGTTTAAGTAAATGGGTGTGGCTGTATTCCAATAAACTTAATAGACAAAAACAAACAGAAGGCCAGATTTGGCCTATCATCTGTCCTTTGTTGACTCCTCATCTAAGGGACAAACCCCCCCCCCAATTGACAATTTCAATTTTTATAATAAGCTGTAAATATTAGAACAATGAATAAGGTCAGTCATCCAATCTGGTAAGATGGGAACTCAGCTGCCCAAACCATCGTGTCCTCTGTTTTCAAACATCTTGTGCTCTTAAGGTCTTTATTTTGTTTCTTTTCTCTACTTTGCTAGCATGCCATAACAACAATTATGAGAAAGGGATAGAGTTTTTTGGTGGGGGACATAAATTAGGGTACCTGAGATGCTTGGAGAGAGTTTGATTTGGTACAACTTACACCTTATGGACATTGGTATGAATCATTCAAAGGTTTGATTTGTATCCTCTAACAAAGAACAGCATGTTACCTAACCCAGACAATGGATAGATGTTCCCTCAATCACCATTGGGCACAGAGGACAGACACTAGCATATACTAGGTTCTTTTCTCTTTTTGTTATAAAGTCTAATTGTGGTGACTCTGTCCTAACTTAGGAAGATGCTCTTCTCTCTCAAGATCTCTCATATTTAAGACATCTTAGTGCCAAGGGCCAGAATTTAATCTTAAATGTCAAGTAGACTTACAAATGTCAATTGCACGTATAAATGTCAAGTGAAGTATGTAGTTCCTCATATCCTCACCTACCAAAGTGTAGAAGGCACCGTTCCAAAGACCCATGACTCAAGGATTCTGATGCTTAATGGAGTTTGTTCTTGTGCTGGAGGCATAGCTATCTAGTTAGCTATTATATTCACTCTGCAGCTTCACAATGAAATTGGAAGTGTTTTCAGAGTTGGAGTCAATGAACCACATACTTGTTTATAAGAAGTTACATAGATAGTGCAAGCCCTCTTGGTGAATTCTTTGAAATAAAATAGGATCAACAAGAAAAATAATTTCAGAGGAAATTGCTTGCATGCCCATTGGGCAATATTTTGAAATGACCTTTGAATTACCTACTCACTCACGTGACTGGAGCACCTTTGTCTTGTCATCAGTAAACCCTTCCTGCTTGTACAAGGGAAGGCATGTTCCTGGTTTATATTTTCACAATTTGCATTTTTCTGAAAATGTATCCTTTTTTCTCCAAACTCAATTATGATGGGTTCTTAATAAACAGGCAGGGGTTCTATAATATGTTCCAGCTTTCCTGCATATGCTTGCATTTCTTTCTTTTCTTTCTTTTTTTTTTTTTTTGGTACTGGAGTTAAAGACACATGAAAGTTATTTTTTAAATTTTGTATAAAAACACTAGATTTTTTTTTTGATACTAGGGATTGAACTCAGGGGCACTCAACCACTGAGCCACATCCCCAGCCCTATTTTGTGTTTTATGTAGAGACAGGGTCTCACTGAGTTGCTTAGTGCCTCACTGTTGCTGAGGCTGGCTTTGAACTTGCGATTCTCCTGTCTCAGCCTCCCAAAGTTCTGGGATTACAGGCTTGCACCACTGCACCTGGCTTGCTTGCATTTCTTCTTTTATCCATTTAGTAAATATTTATCGAGGGTCCTGTGGTTGGTGTCAGATATATAAACAGCAGAGAACTCAGAGAGCTTGCATTCCAGTGGAAGAGGCAGATCTTAAATAATTAATCACCCTGGTAAATAAATAATTACACACTATGGTAAGTACTGTGAAGGAAAAGTACATTGTGCTCTTAGAGCTTGCAGTAGGGAGAAACGAGCTGGTGTGGGATGGGGAAGACATTTCTAAGGAAAGTGATTATTTGGGCTAGACTAGAAAAATGAGTAGAGGTTCACTAGACAAAGAGTGAAAGTCAGAAAGTGCCAGGTGGAGAAAACTCCAGATTCAAAGATGGAAAAGTGAAAATAGACCAAAACGTTCTGACCTAGGGAGTGAGCAAGAGAGAGAGACTTATTTATTCATCAAATAAATGGGGAGACTTCTGTGTAAAAGGCACTTTTCTACATACTAGGAATATAATAATGAAAAAAAAATCCCCTGCCCTCACAGAGCTTATTTTCTAGTTGGTGAGAGAGACTCTAAATGATAAGCAGATATTAATTTGATTTGTTACAGTAATAAGTGCTCTGAAGAAAATAAATCTGGGTGGTCTGTGAGGGCCTGTCTTGGGAGATGCCATATGAATAAATATTGAGTGATGTGAAGGAACCAGTCAGGTACAGACCTGTGGGAGAAGAATCTAGACAATGAGATCGGCCTGTAAGAACATGTGTTGAGTGTTTATTAGACTGTATTTTATGTAATGTCTCCAAACAAACTCAAAAGTCATATACTACATAACTTGTGCTAAGTTCATGGTGTATGTACAGCAGGGTAGAATGGACACTCAAGTATATCTCTGCCTTCCCTCTTTCCACTAGACAATAGTGCCTCATTAGAAAGTATTAAACCATGTCCACACGAACAAGTCATTAGATCATTTCAGTCAAAATGTCACATCTGAGAGTGGACATAATCCTTAGTATATGTCCTGGATAGAACCCCAAGCTAATGCTGACAAAACCCTTCTGACCTTTTTCTGCTTGAGAAGACTCCTTTGGAACCTGGTATGAGGAGGACCCCTGAATAGCATATAGTCTGTTGGTATGCTTGGAAATCATTGTGTAACACAGAGAAAATTCCAGAAAAATAGGAGACTTGGGTTCTGTGTACTTCCTTCCATTTGATTAGTTGTGTAAACTTAGGCAAGTTACAACCTCGCTCCGTTTCACTTTCTTCATCTGTAAAATGGGAATGTTAATATGATTTTTCTTGTCTACTTCTCAAGAGTTGTGACTATCCAATTAAAATGTTGTCTCTACCTTCAAAATATGCCCTAGCTTCCAGATATTTCTCACCATCCTCATTTCTACTACCCTGGTCCAGCCATCAATATTTCGTTACTGAATTATTGCAATAGCAACCCAACTGATCTCCATTTTCCACCTTTGCTGTGCCACTGCCAAACTCCATTCTGAATCACCTTTTACCATGGTGATCTGGTAAAAGTCAGATCTTAGTGGAACTTTCTGCTCTGTTCCAGGTCTGTCAGTGGTTCATTTATTTATTTGAAATTAAAGCCAAAGTCCTAATATTGCCTACAAGTCTCCCTGTGATGTGCCTGCCACATTACCACTCTGACCTAATCTCGTCCAATTTTTTTCTTCCCTCTGCTCCAGTCTCATGAATTTCTCTGGTGTTCCTCAGGCACACTCTGCACAATCTCACCTTAGAGACTTTGGCTTTCTTCCTTTTGCCAGGAACACCTGTCATGCATGGCTAACACCCATACTTCCTTCAAGTCTCTGATTAAATGTGACCTCAGTGAAGCTTATGGTGACCAGTCTATTTAAAATGACATCCACCTTTCTCTACATTTCAGACCCCCTTACCATGATGCACTTTTTTCTTTTCTGTTCTATAGCATTATTGAACATAATACATAGTTTACTTATTTATAGGGTAAGCATAAGACTTTTGCCTTAACTGGGACTTTTTTGGGGAGAGATACTGGGGATTAAACCCTGGGGCTCTTTACCACTAAGTCACATCCCCAGTACTTTTTATTTCTATTTTTGAGATGGGGTTTCACTAAATTGCTTAGGCTTCACTAAGTTGCTGAGGCTGGCCTCAAACTTGCGATCCTCCTGCCTCAGCCTTCTGACTATAGGTGTGTGCCACTACACCCAGCCCTCAACTGGGACATTTTTGAAAGTGGGAGAGGGTGCTATTAAACTATACCAGAACAGTAAGTATAAACTGGGACTTTGTAATTCATGATATTAAAAAAAATATAGCATGTCTTCCCTTGCTGGGTTTCACAGAGATAGGGGTTTTTGAGTGCTTTGCCATTTATTTATCTCATGAGCTAATGACAGTACCTGACATATAGTAGATTATCAATAAATATTTTTTGAGTAAGTGAATGGATTATAAGTAAGAAAAATGTTTATAAGATATAAAGTAGTATAGATCTTTATTAATTTTAGTTAATAAATTAATTTTAGTTATTTTTCTCAGCCTATCTAAATGTGTTTATTGATATATATGATGTGAAATATATCTATATATTTCTATCCATATGTGAAATATATATTTAATATAAGCAAACTCTCCCAACTTTAGACCTTTTATTTCCCAGGATTAAAGGTGAGTTTGCTTTATAACTTATACATACTTTAACATACTAAAGACTAATTTGAAAGATGAAAATCATATAGGGAAAATTATTTCAAGACAGTTGAAAGGGGATATTTATCAAATAGACTTTCTTCCCTTTCAGAACACACATCTTTCTCCTGAGGGCTTTACAGATACTGAGAGTCACCTCAAGGAGTTATTGGTGCAGTTTGACTGAAAATTAGTTCAGTGCACATATAAGGCTGAGGAGTGGAACCAAGACAACCTCCTGTCCCATGAGAGAGAAGGTCTGTGGGTGTGGTGGCTCACACCTGTAATCCCAGTGGCTCTGGAGGCTGAGGTAGGAGGATGGAGAGTTCAAAGCCAGCCTCAGCAACTTATTAAGGCCCTAAGCAATTTAGCAATAAACTGTCTCAAAATAAAAATAAAAATAAAAAGGGCTGGAAATGTGGATCAGTGGTTAAGCTGCCTTGGGTTCAAGCTCTCATACCAAATAATAATAATAAATAACAACAACAATAATAATAATAGTTAAAAAATAAAAGAGAAAGTAGACCATGTGTTAACTGAGGAATAGTTGAGAAGTATAGATGAAATACAATGAAAGATGGGCAACATGGACCAGGTGATATGTGGTAAGGGGACATTCAAGTGGCAAGAGTTAATGATTAAAATGTGACTTAACCCCTGTTGGGCTATGCAAAGTACTTGACAAAAATGGGAAATAGCCATTTCTGTATTTTTACAATGATGTCCATTGCTCTGTCTGCTCTATATATTGACCTTTTCTTGAATGAATTTCTGGCAGAATCCAAAATATGATGTGCTCTTATCAAAGTTAATGAATGAACTGAATCCAAATGTAATATAGTGTAAATTCCACTCTGCTTATTCCATAGTTTTGGAAATTCTTAAATAAAAAGAGTGTGCACTTTAATTACAAAGTCAAAGCAAAATCAATCAACTTTCATGCTTTCTTTTCAGTTGATATCAATGAGAAGGATTAAACAAGAGGCTTTGCTTTTATCTGAAGTTTAAAACAATAAAGCTTCCCTGGCCTTGATGTTGTGGGCCTCCATCTTCCTCTCCATTTTGGTCAACCATGTTTGGTTGGGATGGTTTTCCCTGCATACCACTACCACAGCATTGGAAATACCTTTTCTACCCATTGTGTTTTCTCATATTCCAAGAATGTGTCACAGAACATAGGCAGAAAAGCTCATTGGGTTTAGATGGATCACAAGAAAAAACATTTAATTTCTTCAGGCATTTAATGAATCATAGGAGAGACCAATATGCAAACAGTTAAAATCTTTACAATTCTAGTAATGTAAAAGAGAGGAAAGAGAACAGCTACTATCCACCTTTTAGACCAGAGCTTGACCGCTTTTCAGAGATTTTTAGCCTTGGAAAATTGGCTTTCCTCTAGTTCAAATTCACATTTACCTTTTGTGGCTTGTATCACCAGGCTTGCAAAGTTGACTACCTAGTTCAAATATTAAAACGTGCCAAGCTAAAAAAAAAAAAAGAAAAAAGAAAAAGCATGAGAAGAGTTAGACACATAGTTGAGAATCAGTATGTATTAATTTACTGAGAGATGGTTGATAACTTCTTTTTTTTTTAAAGGTTGACTTTTTTATCATAACTTTATTTTTATTTATTAATTTGTATGTGGTGCTGAGGATCAAACCCAGTGCCTCACCTGCACTAGGTGAGTGCTCTACCACTGAGCCACAACCCTAGCCCCCGGTTGATAACTTTTGTAAGCATATTAATCTGCTAATTCACCTCTGTTTTCTGTCAGGCACCCTTCTAAGATGTAAGCATCTAAAGAGGAAATACGGATGTGTGAAGTTCAGAGTCACAGTCTCAAATATGCAAAAACAACTTACTTTGTTTTTCTGTCAGTGAATTAATTTTCTTTTCAAATGCCTAGTCTACCTTATAGCAACACAAAACAATAACAACCACCACAACCATCAAAATGGTAATAAAAACCTTAATTTAGCTGCTTCCAGGAAAACTTCAATCCAAATCTCTGATGTTTTACACAATGCAAATTAACCAGTTAAGTCCCATCATCCCAGATGTGGAACATGTATAAAAAATTGAGCAACAAATTACCACTTATAGTAAATTTTGAAATAAATATTATGTTTTTAGAGTTCTAGTCTTTTGAGAAAAGTAGTAGATGAATGATTAGAGCATTTGAAAATATATATTTACAAATTATGTGAAATATATATATAAAGGATATATAAGCTCTAGATTATGACTTCCAACCTATTTTGATGGACTTGTGTCAATTTCTTTGAAATATTCACAGAATATAAACTTGGGGATTAATGGGTTAATAATTTATCCACATTCAGTTTAAAAACATTGTTATGGTTTGGATATGAGATGTCCCCCAAAAGCTCCTGTGTTAATGCAGGAATGTCCAGAGGTAAAGTGATTGGACTGTGAGAGCTGTAAGCTAGTTAGTCCATCCTGGCTTGAATGGACTAACTGGGTGGTAACTGTAGGCAGGTGGGGCGTGGCTGGAGGAGGTGTTTCATGAGGGCGGGGTGGTGGGGAGTGCATATCCTAGAAAGGTGTAGCTTTTCTGCACCCCTTCCTCTTCCACTCTTTCTGCTTCCTGGTTGCCATGAGCTGCGCATTCTTCTTCCACTGCACTCTTTGGCCATGATGCTCTGCCTTATCTTGGGCCCAGAGAAATGGAACCAACCAACCATGAACTGAACCTCTGAAACTAGGAGCTAAAATAACCTTTTTCTTTTCTAAAGTGTTCGTATCAGATATTTTGATCACAGTAATGCGGAACTGACTGACACAAACATTGTTATGCTCTCTCTCTCCTCCATCTCTTTGCAGTTCTTTTAGGCTTCTGAGCATGGTGATAATGTTGGGACTTGCTTATGAGCTGCTATATGGTATTTTTGGAAGGAGAGTTTTAAAAGCTCTTTTCCTGATTCTCATCTGTCTTTTTTCTCCTACTTCAGTTGATCTTCTCTGATGAATCCATTAGGAAGGCCTTTTAAAAATGTTATTAATGCCATATGGTTATAAGTGTGGGATTCATTTTGATATACTCATCAATGCATATAATATAATTTGCTCCATTTCGATTCCCCTTTTACCCTCCTCTTACCACTCCTTTGTTCCCTATTAGGAAGGCTTTTGCCTGAAAGTAACAACTAACAGTGCTTTAAGACATGAGGGTATTTATTATTTAGTAATAAGAAAATCCAGACACAGGTGGCCTCTTGATTGATCTGGCAATTCATTGGCCCAGGCATTTCACTATCTTTCTACTTTACCATTCTTTGCATATTAGTTTTTCAATTTTGTGCTTCTTGTCTCATAGTCACAAAATGGCTGCTCTGCGGCTTGTACAATATAATCTTTCTAAGGCAAAAATAAGAGGGAAGAATCCCCATCAACAGCTCTCCTCTTATATACACCTCTTTTATAAGGGAATTAAGAGGACCTCAAAAACTTCCAGTTAGGTCTTCTTAGACAGTGCTGTGTCACTGGCCACCGGTTTCTGTGAAGAAGTCAAGGTTGTTCACCCTCCGTAGTGGGAGACAGGCAAGGAGATAGAGTTGGGAATGGCATCTTGAGTGGCCAGTCTTCAGTTTCTGCTATGATTAGTCTGGTTCTTTATTTAGGAAAGGTATAGTGCTCTCTGAGTCTGTGGCTGAAATGTTCTGTGGGAGAATGATTTGGCTTCATCATTGTGAATTTTTTTTGAATTTTTTTTTAGTTGTAGATGGACACAATGTCTTTATTTTATTGCTTTGTATGTGGTGCTGAGGATTGAACCTAGGGCCTCATGCATGCGAAGCAAGCGCTCTACCGCTGAGCTACAATCCCAGCCCCATTGTGAATTTTTTAATATGTGAGGGGACACTTTGTGCAGAGGAAATGCTATTTGTAGTTCTGTAGTTTTAAATTAACAAAACTACAAGCTAAAAAGTGGTTTTATTCTGGCCTTTAAATTCAATTTAAGAATCTTAGTTTATTCCATAAATCTAGCGTATTTTGTCAATCACTCGCGAGGCAGCTTTTGATTAATGTTAGATCTAATCAAGCTGAATAAACTAAATTCTGCTTAATTAAATGAATTCCTATTTGTAAACTTAGATTCTTCAATTCTCTTCAGCATTTCAAAGTACATTTTTAAGTCTAATGTATCCGATCTTCTTTTTAGGCACTTCAAGGACCTGAACAGGCAAACTTAGGATCTCAACAAGCAAACCTTTATTAATTGCTTGAACAATTTTTATACATTTAATAACTTAAACTTGTAAATATAAGGACTCTCTAGTTGTTTTAAACATTCCAGTATATTTACAAATAGAGATGTAGTCAATGTGTTGCATCCATTAATGAAAAATAGCGAATTAATGAAATATTTTAAATTGGAATTTGTTCTGTTTAAACTGTTTCTGAAATATGCAGCATTCTCTTATACATCACAAGCATATTGAATACCAACTGCATGCACATTTTTCTAAACTTCACATATTGGTATTAATATTATGGGTTTGCTTCACTTCATTTTGTGACATTTTATTACAAATCTCCATAAAATTTTAAGGACACTTAGTCCCAAAGGAGTGCTGCATGGCCTCAGGCCAGGCACTACTGTTGCTACAAGTGAACTGAGGTCACTTATGAACCAGAAATTTGAGAGTGGGATGTGGTAACAGAGGCAACAGTAATCCAGGGAGATTCTATTTGTGTACAGATATAAAAACTGCGATTTCTCTCTCTCTCTCTCTCTCTCTCTCTCTGTTACTATGGCAACAGGAAACTAGGTTCATACCCTTCAGCTGGCATTGTTTCCTTGTAACTTAAAGTTGCACCCTTACATCATTCTTCCATCATCATTATTTAATTTGGATACATGGAAAGCTTGAAAGCACCAGTGCTTCAAATTCATAGCTAACTTCTTTGAGTTAATTTCTATTACCTGAGTGAATTCAAGATTCTATTTGTATTTCTTCTTCTTATAAATAGAATAATGACATCTATTTGGATTCTGCATGCCTCTTATACTGTTGTCTCTGTGATCACAACCAGTAAAGACAAGTACCACTCTGGCCCACGGTCAGTATGCAAGT
>PVHX01016618.1:0-22652 GCA_004024805.1 Geosciurus inauris | reverse complement strand
ATATTCATAAGCCCTCCAAGACTTGCTATTCTTCCTCACCTCAACCTTAATTCTGTGAGGAATAATGACAAATATTTGCCTTTCCTCTCTAACACAACACTGAAGATAACATTTAGCTTAGAGGTGCTCCAGCTATTAAATCAAGGCCTGTTTAGAAGGGAAAGTAATAGAAATTCTTTGATCCTCTGGTAAGGTACCATGGCTGGCCAAATAATGATTTGAGCCTTGAACTAAGTCCCCCCCACCCCCGTCTCTCTCTCTGGTTAATGTATTTTTATTGTATTATTTCTATGCAATGAAATTTTGGCATTTTCACACAGCAATGAAAATTGGCATGTCTATTAACAGTATAGATGGATCTACCACAACATTAAGTAAAAGAAAACATAAATATATGTAGTCTGTTTCCATTAACATAAACTTCAACATGTGTAAGTAAGCAATATTGTTTAGGAATGCATGCAGAAATGGTAAAACTAATTTTCAAACAGCAAGAAAACTGTGGCCAACTTTAGTAGAGTGGTTACTTCTGGGCAAGGGAAGAAGTTATCATAGGGTACAGATGTTGGGAGTGGTGCTAGTCAGCTTTCCATTACTGTGACAAAATAACTGAAATAATCAAGTTATAAGGAGGAAGGTTATATTTTGGCTCATGATCTCAGAGGTTTCTGTCCATCATATCTTGACCCCATTGTCTTCTGGCCTATGGCAAGGCAGAACATGATGGTGGGGAGCACGAGGTGGAGGAACCAAGAAAGCTTCTGGGTGAGCATGTTTGTGGTCTGCTTCTTGGCATTTGGGTTATTTTTCTCTTGAGATACCCTGGAGACATATTACACCTCATCCTTCCCTATAGCCAGAAGGGTCCTGAATGTACTTTATTTATTTATTTATTTATTTATTTATTTATTTATTTATTTTGGTACTGGGGATTGAACTCAGGGGCACTCGACCACTGAGCCACATCCCCAGCCCTATTTTGTTTTATGTAGAGACAGGGTCTCACTGAGTTGCTTAGCACCTCGCCATTGCTGAGGCTGGCTTTGAACTCGCGATTCTCCTGTCTCAGACTCCCAAAGTGCTGGAATTACAGGTATGTGCCACAGCACCCAGCTCTGAATGTACTTTAGTTCCACTTCTGGAGCAGTGGAATGTGGCGGCAGTTGTCTAGATGCTCTGTTTCTATCTCTTGGGTTACCTTTACATATGTTCCTCACAGAAGACATAGAGGAGGGCATATGACACTGAGGCCAGTGGCTTCTCTAAATGTGGTGGATTCCTGTTTTTTCTTGAGCTTACCATTTAAGTGCTGTGTCATTGAGGCAGCCTTCCATAACCCCTCAGGCCAGGCCAAGTCCCCGTATTATAGACTCCCAAAGTAATCTTGATTTCTCTTTTAACCCACACCTCACTTAACATTTTGGTCTAATTCTTGTTTTAACTAGCAGACTGTGATTTCTTAGGATACTGGAAACTTGCCCTTTGTATCATAGCTTTGTTTCCAGTGTCTAAGGCTGTATTTGACATTGAGCATTTGCTCAACCAATATTGAATATGGCAACAATAGTTTCTAAATTATTCTAGTTAGTGAAATACAGTAAGCATTAATGAGAGGCCAGGCTCTGGTGCTGTGGCAGCTTTTGAATTCATGAGTGTGGGTGGTGGGGCTTCTTGTTAACAAAATGGATTCTTAGACTTGCTGAACAGCTTGAATTTTCGCTGAGTTTTTTAAAGGTCATTGGATTTAGGTGAAAGGCAAGGACTTGAGGTAAGCACGGGTCTTAGCATATATAAAATGTGACATCTGTTTCCAAGGAGGAGGACTTTTTCCTGTTACCATCAATCAAAAGCATAATGTCATCTTCAGTGTTTAGCTATGTAGATGGAATGGAGGGATTTTACTGATGTGTTCAAACTTGTTAGTCAAGAAAGACATTTATAAACTATAAATGGGAACTGAGATGAATCTAAGGCTTCCTTTCATTTCACAAACCAGGCAAGTCTTCCTGGACTTATTTTCTACCTGACATTCTTTAATATGATGCATTTGAACAGTCTAAAGATGAAACAGAGATTTTTTTTTTCATGTCTTTTGACCCTGAGCCATTTATATGATGGAGGCTTTTAAAACATGAATATTTTTGGCTCTAACAACTACACCTTTGAAATGGCATGAAGCACGGTGTTTAGAACTGCAAATATCACTGACATTTCTAAAGTGCAAACAATGTTTAATACCATGGCACTAAATGTATTGCCTCTGCATGAGCATAGGTACTGCTTCGAAGTTTATGGTATTTAAGAGTTAAATAAATCAGTAGAAAACTCAGTACATACTAGTCTATGTAACCAGAGGTAGGTATAATAATTAGGAGGAATGTGAAAAGTCTTTTAATGCTTCAATAAATATGCCAAATATCTATGGCACCCTGCTGTTCTCTGCGCCCAGATTGCTGCTTTGTAAGTAGGTATCAATCTTCCCTACTTGCTGTGTTCAACCTTTCTGAATCCATGATCAGGATCCATCTGTTCATCTATATTTATTAGTGTATTTTCTTATGACATAAATCCTTCAAAAATGTTCATTTCCAAGCAGTGTCATGATACCTGCTGGGTTATATTTGTCAGGCACAAAAACAGTATAATAGTCTTTAAATGAAGAAAACAGAAAGTAAATTATGCAAAACAAAAATTGTCTGCTTCTGCCAAGGCCAGGGCTGCCTGGGAAGTAAACATTGATGCTTTTCACAGATTGGTCAGAAGAATTGGTAATGATGAAAGATGGCCATGTCTTGCGGGTAGCGGGTCAACCCTGACTCAGAATGTGTGTGTATGTGTGTGTGAGTTCGTGAAGCTTTTCTGAGTCTTCCACACTGGTGATATGCTTGCTTAATGTCCAGCCATAGAAAATGAAGTGGGGAAGGAATGGTTGCCTGTAAGCAATGCAGTAGACACAAACATCCAGGGACGACCACTCTGCATACAAAAGGAACAATTGGTAATTCCTTAAAGATGGAAAAAAATGCTTTTAAAATTTGGACAGATTATAAGTTGAAAAATGTGATGCTCTATCATCTACTGTGTTTTTCCATTTCTCACTCTATTATTTTTCTACATTTTTGTTTCTCCTATAGGCTCTTTTTCATGTTTTTTATATATTCTCGGAGTAAAGAATATTGGAAAACAATTTTTGCTGTAAAAAAGAGTTGAATATGTCCTTGAGGCTGGTTGTCCAAGAGGCAAGCATTTCCAGCAATATGATCTCATTTAAGACAGCATAGAACATTAGACCTGAAAAAGACTGTTTTCTCTTTTTTATAGGTTAATTTTTTACATTTATTGTTTTTTGAGTGCTTATAGACAAACAAGCTACATGTCTTAGTCCATTTTCTGCTGCTCTAAAGAATTCTACAGGCTGGGTCAGTTATGAACAAAGAAATTTATTTGACTAATGGTTCTGGAGGACAGGATGTCCAAGAACATGGATGGCTCTGGCATCTGGTGAGGGCCTTTATGCTGTGCCATAACATGGCAGAAGAGCATCTCTTGGTGAGAGAATGTGAGAGACAGAGGAAATAAGGCCAAACTGATTATCTGATTAGGAACCTACTCTCTGGATAACTAATCTACTCCTGAAATAATCATCTAATCACCTCTTAAAGGTCCCACTTCTTAATGTTATCACAATGACAATCAAATTTTAACATGAGATTTGGAGGGGACATTCAAACCATAGCACTAACATGCAATAAATTTAATGACTTTGACAAGTTAACAAAAATCAAGCTCATATTTACCTTTTTATTTTGTATGCACAATATGAACTTCCATGTTATTAAGTATCAGTATTTTTTATTTGTTTCAACCTTTTTATTTGCTCTATGCATTTAGTCATTATTATAATTGTTAGTTTATAATATGTGTTTGGGTTGATCTCGTGTCTTACAATTGCTTAGTTTACTTTATCTTCTCACATCTCTGGCCTTCTGTGATCATTTTCCTTTTACCTAAAGTTCACCATTCAATAGTCACTTTAGTGAACCTACATATATGTGCACACACCCACATATAAGAGGTTTATTCTGTCTTTCTCCTATTTTACAAAAGAGCATTAATGCTGTTTATTCATATTAAATCATTCATTTGTTTCTTTTATCTAACAATTTTTTGGTGTGTGCTTGCTCTAGACTAAATATAGTATTATTTGCTAGAGAAACAATGATGAACAAAAATTACTGTGGTTATTTTTCTCATGGAGCTTGGGGTCTGATGGAGGAGGCTAACCAACATTAAGGAAAGTATTACATAAACATATGAGTTCAACCTCACAAGAGAGAATAACAAAGGACTTAACATAAATCCAAATGGTGGGACAGAAGGACCTGTCCAGGCAAGACCTCTTGACTTTGAGAAAAAGAAGTTCAAGTTAAAACTTTAAAATGAAGTAGGTGGATGGAGAGGAAGAGTTTTCCACACAGAGGGAACACTAGCACAAAGGCATGGAGGCAAGAAAGAGCTTACCTTTTCAAGACACAGAAGAAGGCCTCTGTGGGTATTGTGTAGTAAAATCAGGAGTGTGGAATCTAAAAAGCTTTAACTCAGAGAAGTAGAGAACAAAATGGTGGTCACCAAAGGCTTAGGTTGGAGAATAGGGAGATGTTGGTCAAAGGGTGCAAAGTTTCAGTTAGGAGGAATAGGAGTTGAGTTTTATTGCACAACATGGTGATTGTAGTTAATAATATATTATATATTTCAAAATTGCTCAAAGAATAGTTTTTAAATTCTCAGTACAAAAAGTAATTATGGGGGCTGGGGCTGTAGCTCAGTGGTAGAGCGCTTGCTTAGCATGCGTGAGACACTGGGTTTGATCCTCAGCACCACATATAAATAATAAATGAATAAAATAAAGATCCATCAACAACTAAAAAAATTTTTTTAAATAATTATATAAGGAAAAGATGGATGTGTTAACTGGCTTGACTGAACCTTTCTAAAATGTCTATGTAGATCAGTATCTCATATTGTACCCCATAAATACATAGTTATTATTTGTCAATTAAAAATACAAATTAAAAGGTTGGAGGAGGAATGAAATAAAGGCACAGATGTAAGAGAGAGCTAGATAGCTGGATAGTTCAGAGCTATATACCAAAAAGGGATGCCATTGAAAAGTTTCAGGTAGGGGCATGGCATGATCCAAATATACATATACACACATATATATGCACATATACACATACATATTTTTAAAATTTAACGTACATTTATGAATTTATGTAAAAATTATGTAACTTACATATAAGTTAAGGAACATTATAATAAAACAAATAATGAATATTTTTGAATCTGTGAACCAATTTGGGAACTAAAGGAGGACCAATATCCTTTGTTGTTTTGTTACCTGTGCATTTTGCCCTGATGCCTTTTCTTTTCCCATCCCCACATCACTATTTTAAATTTAGTTTTAAATCATGCCTTTGCTCTTTTTTGCATTAGACCTAACATATATACAAAATCTTCAAGTACTACATAGATTTCTTTGCTTTTACGCTTCATAAAAATAGCATACTCTATGCATATTCTTGATGCTACTTGTTTTTAAAAAATCCTCAGCATTGTGTTTGTAGGATGTTTCTATGTTGATGATATAGCCAGAGCAATAGATTTTCACTATTGGCATATTTTACAATTTATGCACATTTTATTATTGGTAGATATTTGGGTAATTTCCAGGTTGTTTTTGTGTTTTTCCTTTCCTTGTCTTTCATCTTTCTTTCTTTTTTTTGCTTTGAACCTTCTTAGATATGTGTCTTCTTGTTTAACATATTGATGCTATAGAGTTTTCCAGGCTGTATACTTAGGAATAGAATTGCTAGATTACAGTCTATGAGCATGTTTAGCTTTATAAAGTAATACCATATTGTTTTCCATTTATTACTTCTACCAGTGTTGTATTACTTCCTCTTATTTCATATCTTGCCCAGTAATTGGTTTTGTCAGACTTAAATTTGTCCTCATACTATTGGGATAAAAAGCTATCTCATTTCAACATTAATTTGCATTTCCATAGTTACTGATTATACTGAGTGTCTTCCATGATTATTGGCCATGCTCATTCTTTTGTGGAATGTCTGTTCAGTTTTTGCTCATTTAAAAAATTACTTATTTTTGATTTTTACAAAATCATTGATTTTCTTATTCATTATATGTTTTGGAATGTAATGAAATATTCTTTCAGTCTATGCTTCCCCTTTTCAATTTTCTTATGTCTATTTTGATGATGAGAAATTATAAACTTTAAAACAGCTGAATTTTTCAGTGTTGTCTTTATGGTTAGTGTGTTTGTGTGAGTGTATATGTGTGTGCAAGTGTGCATAGTTCAACAATTCTTCCCTTACTCTGAGGTCACAAAAGTCATCTCCTATGCTTCCTACTGTAAGTTATAAAGCTTTTCCTTTTAAATATGGATTTTTCAATATGAGAAACAAATTATTCTAGCATTGCTTACTAGTAAATAGTCCATGCTTTTCCAATGATATTCAATGCCATCTCTATCATATCATATCAGTTTTTATATACACATGTATGTGGGGGGGGCATTATTTTTAGTTTTTCTATTACTTTGTGTACTCCTGTGTCAGTAGAAAATGTTCTTATCTTTTACAGTTTAATAATGAAAGTTAAGGCTTAGAGGGAAATTCCTTCACTTTATTCTTAAATTTTTGTGTTTCATCTTTATTTTTCCACAAAGATTTAAGTCTGCAAATTCCACAAAAAAATATTCTTTTGGGATTTTGATTGAAATTTCATTGACTATACAGCTAAATTTGCAGAGATTTGATGTCCTTATGATATTGTTTCTGCAAGTATGATGTTTCTCTTTATTTATCTAGTTATTTTTTCAAGATTTACTATAACATTTAATAATTATTTACTTAAAGGCCTGTACATCTTTCATTCAGTTTATTCCAAGGGAATTATTTATTTGACTTTTGCTTTTAAAAATTGCTTCATGCTATTGAGTATAAAATATAATTGGCTTTTATATATATTAAACTTTTATTCAACCATCTTGCCTAGGCTAATTTTTTCTTTTAAACAATTTTAGAGGTTATCTCTTTGGACAATTATATTCTTGTAAATGATAACTTTAGTTTAGTAACATACTATTTTTACATTTTATTTTTTTCATTTTAATATCTCAAAACTTTCAGTATGTTGCTGAATATGTGAGTGATGATACTTCTTTTTCTTGCTCCCATTTAAATAATTTTTAATATTATTTTAAATTGATTAATCATAATTGGATACATTTATGGGATACACTGATGTTTTGTTAAAGGTATTAATTATGGAATGATTAAATCAAGTTAATTGATATCTATTAACTCACTTCCTTACCATTTTTTGTATTGAGAAATTTGAAGTTTACTTTTTGAGCAATTTTGAAGCATACATTATTATTAATGATGGTCATCCTTCAATAAGTCTCAAAAAGTTATTCCTCCCATCTAACTGAAGCTCTGTATCTTTTTTGTTTGTTTGTTTTGGTACTGGGGATTGAACTCAGGGGCACCTAACCACTGAGCCACACCCCAGCCCTGTTTTTGTGTTTTATGTAGAAACAGGGTCTCACTGAGTTACTTAGCACCTCACTGTTGCTGAGGCTGGTTTGAACTCACTATTCTCCTTCTCCCGAGTTGCTGGGATTACAGGCATGTGCCATGCACCCAGTTGAAGCTTTATATCTTTTGGTCACCATTTTTTCCATTTTTTTCTGATAACCACCATTATACACTCTATTTCTATGAGTTCAAATTTTTAAGAACCCACATATAAGTGAGATCATGCATTATTTGTCTTTCTATGCCTTGTTTATTTCACTTAATGTAATGTCCTGGAGGTTCATTTACGTTGTTGCAAATGACAAAATTTCCTTTTTTGTTAAAGGCTTGATAATATTCCATTATGTATATATACCATCAAAATACAATTTTTATCAGGTAAAGATATTTGCTTTTATGTGTAGCTATCCATTTTTTCATGAATGCATATGAAATTAAATAAAAATTCTTTCTTGTACATCTATTGATCATAATATGACTTCGCCATTAAACTATTCTATTCATTTCATAACCTGCATTAAACATGACATATTATCTTTAAATAATAAAAGCAAAAGCATAAAGCTACAATGCTAAATTCTGTGTGTATGTTCATGAGAATAGCCTACAATTTTCTTTAACTGAATTGTCTTCATTTGATTTGTATATTACATAAAAGCTTATATTGGTAATACATAGACTTCTGGAGTTCAGTCCACTGGAAAAATTTATACTAATTTTGTTCCTTTACTTTTTTTTTACAATATTTTTAGTTGTAGATGGACACAATACCTTTATTTTGTTTATTTAGTTTTTTTTTTTTAACGTGGTGCTGGAAATCGAACCCAGTGCCTTACATGTGGTAGGCAAGCATTCTAGCACCGAGCCACACCACCAGCCCCCCTTTACATTTTGATAAGGTCTGTCTGTCAAACTGAGCCTGGTGTTTTCTTTTTTTGTTGTTATTGTTGTAGATGAATACAATTTTTATTTATTCTTATGTGGTGCTGAGGATTGAACCCAGTATCTCACACGTGCAAGTCAAGTGCTCTACCACTGAGGCACAACCCCAGCCCCTGGTCTTTTCTTGGTAAGAAGAGATTGAAGTACTGATTTTATCTCTTTGAAATTGAAATAACAATTCAGTTGTAAGTATTCTCCCTAAAATTTAAGTTATGATTTCTTCCTTGATCTATGAGTTTAAGAGTATATTTAAAAATTTTTTTTCAGTAGACCTCTTGGTTACTGATTTTTAATTTAATTGAGCTATGGTCAGAGTACAGTTTAGTGACTATTATGCTTTAGTATATGTGAGACAGTTCAAGAAGGCTTAGATGTGAAGTGATTGGGTTATGAGAGCCTTAACCCATTCAGTGAATTAATCCCCTGATGGGATTAACTGGATGGTGACTGAAGTCAAGTAAGGTGTGGCTGGAGGAGGTGGGTCATTGAGGATGTGCCTTTGGGGTATATATTTTGTGTCTGGTGAGTGAAGTCAGTCTCTTTCTTTCTCTCTCTCTCCCCTTCCTGGTGCCATGTCCCCAGCTGCTTTCTTCCACCACGATGTTCTGCCTTACCTCAGCCCCGAGGAATGGAGCCAGCTGTCTATGGACTGCGACCTCTGAAACCGTGAGCCCCCAAATAAATTTTTCCTCCTTAAAATTGTTCTTGTCAGGTCTTTTAGACAAGCACCAAATAAAGTTGACTAAAACAGTGACACATCTCATTTACATTGTGGTGCCACCATCAATACCACATTCCTCTCCAGAGCTTTTTCATCCTCCCATACTGAAACTGTTTACCCATGAAACATTAACTTTTCACACAACTCCCAATGCTGCCTCCTCCTAAGCTCCTGGTAACCACCACTCCGCTTCTTATCTCTATGAATTTGACTACTTTAGATCTCTCATCTAAGTAGAATCACACAGTATTTTTTCTTTTGTGTCGATGTTATTTAGCAGTCCCATGTATTCCACTTCAACTATGTTGCAGCATTTGTCAGAATTTCATGTGCTTTTTTTTTTAAATATTTTTTAGTTATAGATGGACACGATATCTTTGTTTTGTTTATTTATTGTTTTTATGTGGTGCTCAGGATTGAACCCAGTGCCTCACATGTGTGAGGCAAGCATTCTGCCGCTGAGCCACAACCCCAGCCCTTACATGTGCTTTTAAGACTGAATAATATTTCATTCATTTCCATTCATGAATAAAATATCACATTTTGTTTATATATTCATGTTTTTATAGGCAATTGGGATGTTTCCTCTTTTTGGCTGTTCTGAACCATGCAACAATAAACATGGTGCTCCAATATCTGTTTGAGTCCCTACTGATAGTTATTTAAGGTATATACCCAGAGAAGAAATTGGTGAATCACATAGTGTATTAGTCAGGGTTCTCTAGAGGAACAGAATCAACAAGAAGTATAATTATAAAAAGGGGATTTATTAGGCTGGCTTACATGACCAGAACCTAGATTGTCCACGATGGCCATCTGCAGGCTGGAGAGCTAGAGCAACACGTAGCTGGACAGTCCAAGATGCTGAAGCCTCAGAACAAGAGGGATCAACAGTGCTACCGCAGTCCAAGACTGAAGGTTTCTGGAAAATCCCTGGACAATCACTGGCAGAGTACACTTTGGAATAGTAAAGGAGGGAGAGTCTGATGTCCTCAGGCTATCACAGCAGCAATCAAGACCCTGTTCAATAAGAATTGAGCTTGCATCTGCTGCTGCTTCCTTGTTCTTCCAACTTTTATTCCATCCTATTGGATGGTGCTGTGCACACTTAGGGAGGGTCTCCATTTCAGTTGGCTATCTCAAATGCCAATCATTCCTAGACACACCCTCATTGGCACACCTAGAAGCTCTCAATCATCAGCATCTCTTAATCCAATCAAGTTGAAAATTCAAATTAATGATTACAAACACAATTTTTTTGTAGTGCTGGGGATTGAACCCAGGGCCTTATGCATGCAAGGTAAGCACACTACCAACTGAGCTATATCCCCAGCCCCTGCACATAAAAATTTGATGATTAATTTTTTGAGAAACTAACTTAGCATATTCACAGTAGATGTACCATTTTACATTCCTACCAGCAAGGTAGAAGGGTTCTAATTTCTCCACATCCAAACTAACATTTGTTATTTTCTGTTTTTTTTTTTTTTAAATCATAGCCATCTTAATGGATATAAAGTAGTACGTAATTGTAATTTTGATTTGCATTTCCCAAATAGTGATGTTGAACATCTTTTTATGTAATGGTCATTTGTAGATCTCCTTTGGAGAAATGTCTGTTCAAGTCCTTTGCCCATTTTTAAATCTGGTTATATGACTTTTTTGTTGTAGGAATTTTTACAAATTCTGAATATTATTCTCTTCTTAAATACATGATTTCTAAATATTTCATCTTGTTTTGTGGTTGTGTTTTCACTTGTTGATAGTGCCCAATGATGTCAAAGATTTTTTGATTAAAATGAAAAACTTAGTCATTATTTAAAATATTAATAGAGTTCAGTATAATGTTTTAATATATGCACACAACACACACTGATTCCCACCCCCATTGCCAAACTCTAGTAATCATTATCCTATATTCTATATTCAGGCCATTTTTTTTTTTTGGTACCTGGGATTGAATTCAGGGGAGCTTAACCACTGAGCCTCATTCCCAGCTCTTTAACATATTTTATTTAGAGACAAGGTCTCATTAAGTTCCTTAGTTTTTTCAGGAACCTCCATACTGTTCTCTGTAATGATAATACTAAATTATATTCCCACCAACAGTATGTACAAGTTCCTTTTTCTCCACATGCTCACCAGCATTTTAAATTTCTCATTCTTTTGATAATAGCTATTCCTTTTTTAAATTGTTTTTTAGTTGTAGATGGACACAATACCTTTATTTATTTGTTTTTATGTAGTGCTGAGCATTGAATCCAGTGTCTCACATGTGCTAGGCACACATTCTACCACTGTGCTACAACCCTAGCTCCTGATAATAGTTATTCTAACTGTGGTGAGATGATACTTCATTGTAGGTTTAAAAAAAAATTTTTTGTAGTTGTAGATAAACAGAATGCCTTTATTTTATTTTTTTAATGTGGTGCTAAGGATCAAACCCAGTGCCTTGCACATGCTAGACAAGCACTTTACCACTGAGCTATAGTCCCAGCCCCTCATTGTAGTTTTGATTTGCATTTTCCTGATGAATAATTACACTGAGCATATTTCAAGTATTTATTTTTATTTTATTTTATTTTTTGGTGGTACTAGGGGTTGGACCCAGGGCCTTGTGCATATAAGGCAAACACTGTACCAACTGAGCTATATCCCCAGCCCCCTCATGTATTTATTATAGGCAGTGATTATTTGAATATGACCCCAAAAGCCCAGGAAACAGAAGGAAAAATAGAAAAACAGGATTACATCAAACAAGAAGCTTCTGCACAACTAAAGAAACATTCAAAAGAGTGAAGATACAACCTGTAAAATGGGAGAAAATTTTTGCCAGCTATTCATGCAATAAAGTATTAATATCCAGAATATGTAAGGAGCTCAAATACTTGGCAACAAAAACCAAGTAATCCAATTAAAAATGGGCAAATGATCTGAGTAGATACTTCTCAAATGAAAAAATACAAAAGTTTTTAATTTTTATGAAGTGTAATTTATCAATTTCTTTCTTTTCTTGCCTGTGCTTTCAGTTTAACATTCAAGAAACCACTGCCAAATCCAACCTCGTGAATCTTTCCCCTGTGTGGTGTTAGGAAAACCAAAGAAACAAAAGATTTCAAACTAGAGGGACTGGGCAACTATATGGAATGCTTCTGACTAGTCAACTAAGGTAGGCCTATGAGTTTGGTAGGGAGTAGGAGAGGAAGTCAGTTTGCAGGTTTCTATTATCTATATGTGCCATGTTATAATTTGGTGGTGAGATGTGGTGGGATGTGGCAGGAGGGAAAAGCTGTAGGAGATTTGAGTAAAGACAGTATAGTCTCATTATCCAAGAGCCTTGGAAAGCAGCTAAATAGGGAAATATAATGGGTGCCCCAGTAGTGTTAGAGATCCATTTGGGTTGGGTGAGTATATTGGTTAGAGTAGGCGAAACTACTGTAAAAGATAAACCCAAAAATGTACAACTCAAACACCATAGAAGTATACTTATTGGTCAAGTTGAGTGTTACAATTTAGCTGGCAGCTTTCTTCCAGGTGGCCTCTTCTCCATTCTAAGTTTCTCCCATTCCACATAGTTATTTTTATCCAGCTAGGGGAAGTGAAGAGAAAACACAAAGGTTGTGTACCATCTCCTTAAAGTCCTCAGCCCAGAAAAGGCAGAGAATATTCCCACTCACATTTTAATGGCAAAAGCTAATCACATGGCCATACCATGTATAGCACAAGGTTCTCAGATACAAGGTGTCAGTGCCAAAGACCACCAGGAACACAACTAGAATTGAATAAAGTTGAGTTTATCATTCATGCATGTCATGGGAACCATGGGGATTCTTGGTAGGGGGTATTGGATATGATTCATTATAAATTTTAGGATTGAACCAGGTGATTTGGAGGAGGGCTTACATAAATGCGACTTTACTCTGGATTGGGTGCTGTGAGGAAACGGGTGATTTTATGATCAGGTATCTTAGTACATCTTATAAAGTAGTGAAGACTAGCCTGTTCCAGTCACAGTGTTTATTTTTCTATGCTTGGATATGACTATGGAGTCATCTTGTTTTTGTCTTGATCCATCATGATCATAGAGTGTTCTCATTTGATGTTAACGTTCTATGAAGTTGTTCATGTTCAGTAGAACACCGAGACCTTGCTGTGAGGGCCAGGCCAAGCCAGCTCCTAGCAACACCCACGCTGAGCTAAGAGAACCACGTCAGCTCTCTGATGTCAGGGCTGTTCCTCTCTCTTCCAAACTCTGGAGTATAAAGAGCAGAACCAATTTTTATGAACAGCTATTTATTTCTTGCATAGTAACTAGGAATTTACAGTGATATACATTTGGCTGGCAGATTTTGTGAATTTCTCTAGTAACACTCAGCTAATCTTGTAAAATTCCTCATTGTTTCTTTCACTACAACCTATGCAAAGTGCCAAAGTCTTTGGTGAATGACAAAGAGTGACAAGTAGTTAATTAATGATTGCCATGAAGAGGGCAATGAGCCAAAATAACTGGAAGACATGAGCCTTAAGGAACTGGATTTAATTTTTTCTGCACGACAGATAGAATTACCTGGAAGCAGCACTTGAAGTGTGTAGGTTGGGAGAGGCAAAGTAGCCTCACTTGAGTGGACAGAAGGAAAGGCAGGGTCCTCAGAGGACAGTCAGGTTCAAGTGAAGTAGAGGTGATGAAATTATCATTTGCCAAGTGGCTTAGAACCTTCTCATAATTTGTCACACTGATCAGCAGCACTGTCATCACCCGGCAGCTAGTTAGAGATGCAGAATTTCAGGCTCTGTTCCAGACCTACTTGCATCAAAATATGCATGGATATTATGGATTGGGATCTCCAAAGGATGGATGTTGTACACACACACACATACATACATACATATGTGTGTGTGTGTGTGTGTGTGTGTGTGTATTACAAAGCTTTTGGGGTAGGATTAGAGGGAAGATTGATGAGTAGAGAGATTAAAATTAGCATGCTGCAGTATGCTCTAAGGCTTTACCTCTTTAGGCTGCCTTGAAAAATCTGTTCTTGTTTCCTGCTCTCAGAAAATAGTGGATTCTTTCCACATCACTTCACTTATACTCATTTGTAGTAATTTGTCCCAAATCAACAACTACAGTGCTTTTACCTTTTTTCTTCCAGATTCCTCTATTTTCCAAACTTATTTTTTAAAATTGGTTCTTTTTAGTTATACATGACAATAGAGTCCATTTTGATAAAATTATATAGGCATGAAATGTCTTATTCTAATTAGGATCCCAGTCTTATGGATGTACATGAGGGTGAGATTCACTGTGGTGTATTCATATATTCATAACATAGGAAAGTTATGTCAGATTTATTCTACTCTCTTTCCTTTTCCTATCACCTCCCCCTTCCCTTCATTCCCTTTAGTCTAATCCAATGAACTTCTATTCCACCCCCCATTGTGGATTAGCTTCCACATATCAGAGACAACATTTGACCTTCATTTTTTGGGGATTGGCTTATGTTACTTTGCATGATATTCCCCAGCTCCATCCATTTACTGGCAAATGCCATAATTGTTTTCTTCTTTATGGCTGAGTAATATTCCACATTTTCTTTATTCATTCATCTGTTATAGGGCACCTACGCTGGTTCCATAGTTTGGCTATTGTGAATTGAGCTGCTCTAAACATTGATGTGGCTGTGTCACTGTAGTATGCTGATTTTCAGTCCTTTGGGATTTGGGGGTCAAATGGTGGTTCTATTCCTACTTTTCTGAGGAAACTTCATACTGCTTTCCAGAGTGGTTGCACCTATTTGTATTTTCAAAATTTCTTATAGTACTCACACATTGTTTTTCTCATAGGACAAAATAGTATAAAGTATATACTAAGGAGTACAGAGGTGGTAAGGAATTAAAGTGTTAAGCTGTGCCATGATTTGCTGTTCTGCAGGATCCAGTCTATCAGCTGTTATCTGTCAGATGACCCATTTACAACCTCCAGTTCTTTAGAAATCAGTACTATCTCTAGAGATAAGAATAAGGCCTGTAGTGCCAACTGAAGCTTCACACTTTTTCTCCAGGCTGTGGCTTTTCCTATCTGATTTGGCTGCATCCCTGTTGCCCAGCCTGAGAACACCTCTGTTAATCATGTGGCCAAGGACAGCTCTGATCCTGGCGAGGTCTGGGAGAGTTTAGCAAAAGCAATAAACAGAGAAAGAGACAATGACTTTTGAGAAGCTATCTGTGAAACACAACTGTTTAGACACGTTCATGTAATATTTTTATTCTCATATGTTTTCAAATAATTGTTGGAGCCACCACCTACAGCATATACTGTCTTTTTGTCCCAATTGGAGTCTGTTCATACCATTCAGAAAGACATTTCCTTCTCCTGTATCACAAAATATATTTAGCCATTCTCTGACTCAGAGTTACAGTTCCTTTCAACAGTTTCATCCCCTCTGCCGGAAGCAGCTGAACTTCTTTTATAAATTGTTCTATCACCCAGCACTTAAAAGCCATTTTTATCTGTTGACCCGTTTTCATACTTGAGCCGTTCAAATAAACCTCTGTGAACCTAGAAATGGCCTAAAGTTTCTAATTTAAGTTGAAGTAAAGTGTGACTTTTCTTGTGGTGCAACAATTGCTAATCAAGCTGGATCTTATGAAATTTTTTTTTGTGATGAGAATAAATAAAAATTGGGAAATATCCACCTGTGACAAGAAAGAAGTATCAGGGAAAATAATGGTATGAGCCAGAGCTGTCTGGAGTTGTTGACAGTCATACCAGCTTTTATATTATCCACTGCTAAATAATAGTGTCTTTCATCAGGCAAGTAGCATCTCACTGAAGATGATTTCTTTTTGAACCACGCATGTAAGGATGATAAACAAGTGGAATGACTCTGTTCAGTAAGGGTTTTTACTAAAAAGGCTCCCCAATCATACCCCTACTTTTGGAATGAAGACTGGTTTCCCCATCAGTATTTCTCAAAGCACGGTCTAAAGGAATGTGTCCATGGTAACAACCACTTGGGGGTACCTATTAAAAACACATATTCCTGGGCCTTATCTCAATTCTATTGAATCAGATTTTCTAGAAAGATGATTGATGTTCTGCACATTTATTAAGCTTCTTGAATAATTCTTATCATCAAGCAAGTTTGAGAGAGTGCATCTAAAAGAGATGGTTGAATACGTAGATTTCCTCGGCCCAGTGGATTCTCTGGGAGTGGGACCCATCAGCTGAGAACCATTGGGTCTTTTCTGGGGAACTCTGTATTTAATGTTGACTTTATTTGAAACCAAAAGATGATTCCTTAAGTGTGTAAGATGGCCAGCAATATTTTTAGAAGGACTCCAGTAAGTTGAAAATAAAATACAAAGTATGAATGCTGATAAATATTGTAGCCTAATGAATCCACAGTTTGGAAGTAAAACGTTGATAACATTTACATGGAAATTAAATATTAAGTAGAAGACCTAATGTGGTAAATATAATACAACAGTCATAATAAAATATCTTTTCTTGGCTCTTTACAGTTTTGAAAGAGCTTTATAAAGAATATATTTAATTAGGCTGGGTGCGGTGATACACACCTATAATCCCAGTGTCTGGGGAGGCTGAGGCAGGAGGATCATGAGTTCAAAGCCAGCCTCAGCAGCTTAGCAAGGCCCTAAGCAACTCAGGGATGCCCTAAGCAACTCACTGACACCCTGTCACTAAATAAAATATAAAAAAGGGCTGGGAATATTGCTCAGTGGTCAAGCACCCCTGAATTCAATCTCTGGTACCAAAACAATATATATATTTTTAATTAGATCATCTCATTTAGTGTTAAAGCTACCCTGAAGCTTATATATGTTGGCCAGGCTTTATAGCTCAAGAAGCTGGATTTCAAGATACAATAGGTAAGTGACAGGGCTAGAACTCATTCTTTTTCTGGAAGCATCTTCTAATCTGCATATGATCCAATTCTCTGTTGCTGTAGTTACCTTCCTATACCCCAGAGATTTTTCTACTTGACAGCTGTCCTCAGCTTAGTGTCTTACAGTCAAACAAAGAATACCAGGGGACTTCTAACTTTAGAAAGTTCTCATGCTCGTATATCGTAACACGACTGAGGTCAAAGCAGAGGTTCCATTATTCTAGACCCTCAGATAAGATAGCTTTGAAGATTTCTGTATGTGATTCCACTCACCAAGAATCCCCACCTTCATTCCTTTAGGCAGTGTTCTGAGAGGGACCCTGGTTTTGGCATCAAATGTTTATTATAAAATTTTTACTTTGTTTATTCTGAATTCAACCTTATGTTGTCTTTTTCTATACTCTCTACAGGGCAGGGCATAGGCAGGCAGGCAGTGCCTTGGACCTGCCTGTTCTGATTCACTCTTTTCTCTAGTCTTTATGACCTTTGGAAGAAAATAAAAATTTTATACATAATATTAAAATAGGAAAGAAAGCAGAATTGTGGTACTTTGTCTGATTCTTCTCTTTTGTATTTTGGAAACAGCAGCACTTACCTGGGTGTTTTTGGCTACATGTACATACTGATAATTTTTCCTTTATTAGAAAGACAGTGTCCTTGGGAAAAAAGGATATGCATATGTTTGAGAGACGAACATTGTGCACCTCATATAAATATTTCTAAGAAAATATTTGTCTTTTGATCAGATGCAATATGCAGTTCTTCAACTAGGTATGCATATAGATTGTGGTCTGGTATCATTCTTGCCTTGAAATAAAAAGTTCTAAGTATTAAAATGGGTGTTTCATATAAGTAGATGTTAGTGACAGGTTTCTCAAGTAGTTAGAGGCAAGACAATGCACACATATATATTTTGTGGTGCTGGGGATGGAATGCAGGTCCTCATGCATGCTAGGCACGTGCTCTACTACTGAGCTCCATCCCTCGCACAAGAGAGTAATTTAGACTTGTAAGTAAACAGATTATTCTGAGATTTACAAGTTATTTTCTCATTCATGGCTTAGCTTTTCCCCAAAGGGGTTAGAAAAGGCAGAATGGTGTTGCAGTCACAGCTTACCATTCCAGAAACTTCTCTGAGCAGGTTAGAATTGACTTGTATCCTGGTCAGGCCCGCTCTGAGGCAGTTAACACAGCTCCTTACCAATCAACTTCAGACTGACAGGAGAGGGAATGGGACTCAAAAAACAGAGGCAGGAGTAATTTTCCACCCGTCCAATGACGAGTAGTCAGACATTTCTTTAATTTAACTTTGCTTTGTGAAGATGAAGCATGTTTGTTGGCCTAAATGAAACCTGTTCACTTTGAAAAACATCATTTGGTTATTGCTATGGAATGGGAAAGCAAAACAATTCAGAGTTGAGGGAGGATTATTACTTTAGAAAATGTTTCTATTTGTATTTTATGACAAATACATAATTACATGTACTGTCATTGTTTGCAAAAGTTGCCTCAGCCCAGGAAAAACATTAGATACCTTAAGAAAATAGAGGGAAACATGGCTTAGAGTTAGCTCTTGCAGCTAATTAAATGGCAGAGGTGAAGTAGTTGCATGATATGCTGCTAGACAAATTCTTCTTGTCCAAAGTAATATGAAGAGCTGGGATTGATGGGATAATTCAGTGCTAATAATATCAGCATAAAAGCCAGTCTAATTTAAATATGGATTCTTATATATAGTTCCTTATATTTCCTTAACAACTGATTTTCTTATTTTAAAAATTGATTTTCAAGATTTGCATTGTGTATTCTTGGCTGTGCTGTTGATATGTATGTGAGTTATAGTGTAATTCCCCTCATGACTCTCAGCAGTTGAATGCATCAGAATAAGAACTACAATTATCTATCACATAGAATATACAGCAGCTATTGTATTTATGAATAAGTGGTGTTCCAGGTTCCTAAAGGCTATTTGTTTCAAAGTTCAAAGTTGCACTGTAAAAATGAATACCAGTGATATTTATTGGTGGCATGCAGGGTTACCCATTTGTTTTGGCATATGGCTTCTTGATACCTATGCAACTTGGTAAGCCAAAACTCCATACGTCACTTTTGTAATATGGCAGGAAGAACTGGATAGCCTGGGATCCATATTTTTGTCTTGGCCGGGAACATTGCCTCAATAAAAACTCATGCTGCCTCATGTGATTCTTTATCTGTACTAGATTTCAGATTCATAATCTACTGATTGAAGATATGGCTGGATCCCTGGGAAAAAGAAACCTGCAACACTATGACAAGCACATACTGTGACATTTCCTCTGGTTCTTCCCTAAAGAGACCTCTGGACACTCTGGTGAGTGTACATTGGGAAAAAGGGAATAACCAGATCCTTCAAGGACTACTTGGTGTAAGTTCTGATTTGACATTGCTACCCAGAGACCCAAAACACCATGATGGTGCCCTTATCAGAAAAGAGACACATGAAGCTAGGTAGTGAATGAGGACATGATCAAAGTTTTGCTTACAGTGGATGTAATGGGCCTACAGCTCATTTTTTAAGAATTTTTTAAATATTTATTTTTTCGTGGTGCTGAGGATTGAACCTAGTGCCTCATGTGTGCTAGGCAAGTGCTCTACCACTGAGCTACACCCCTAGCCCCCACAGGCTCATTTGATGGTTATTTCTCCAGTCCACAAAGATGTAATTAATACTGATACACGTCACATTTTGAGTAATCGCCATGTTGTGTTATTGGCCTACAGAGTAAAAGATTATAGAGTGGTCAAGGCCAAATGTAAGCTTTTGAAACTGTCCCCTTCCCATCTGACTTTGGAGCACCATAGTATCCACTAAAGTAACCAGAATAGCACATTCGTGTTTGTGTGTGCCCCAAAGTATGTGTTTTGACAGGAGTCATTTTTTTTATCTGTGTAATCAAGAAGGCAGAGTGTTCTGATTAAATTCTGATGTTTAGATCACAGGTTATTGCACAAGAAGTACTGCTCTTAGAGTTTCAAGGAAGTTTCTGTTTCTATCCTCCAGGGGCCATTCCACAATGAAAAAGAGCTCAGGACTCAAGCTGCCATTTTGTACAAGTGCATTTTTCATTCCTTTTTTCTCTGGTACCTTGGCAAATTCACCTGTATTATCTCCATTGATCTTGGCAACAATTCTATGAGGTAGCTGGGGCAGGAATTACTAGCCTTATGCAATAGATGAAAAATTGGGACTCGGAGAAGATTAAGCGATTTGCTCTAGGCCAAAGCTCAGAGCTTGCTCTTAGGCCAGTGTTGCCGCGTAAGAAGAATCAGCTGGGCTTCTGGTTACAATGTACATTCTTGGCCCTCTTCTCCCATAAGCTAGTTGTTGATCAATCCAGACTCAAACTGCAAAAGTTAAAAAAAGGACTTTCTTCAGGGCCTTAGGAATTGTGGTCTGGGAGACATAGGTTCTGATAGTTCCATATCAGTGTTCTGAGGAAGGCAGGAAAATTGGGAGCATATAAGGGCTCTTGAATTTTGAGAAGGAACAGGGGCTATGTGTCCCATTAAAGATAATGTATAAACAAAGAAAAGTCTATGAAACAAGAGTCCAGTTTTTTGTTTGTTTGTTTGTTTTTGTTTTGTTTTGTTACCAGGGATTGAACCCAGGGGTGCTTAACCACTGAGCCACATCTCCAGCCCTTTTATTTTATCTTTTTCTTTGGGGAGGGGGGTACCAGGGATTGAACTCCGGGCCACTCTACCACTAAGCCACATCCCCAGCCCTATTTTGTATTTTGTTTAGAGACTGAGTCTTGCTGAGTTGCTTAGAGCCTCGCTTTTTTGCTGAGGCTGGCTTTGAACCTGCAATCCTCCTGTCTTAGCCTCCAGAGCCTCAGTGATTACAGGTGTGTACCACTGCACCCAGCCTTTTTTATTTTTTATTTTGGGACAAGGTCTTGCTGAGTTGTTTAAGGATTTGCTAAGTTGTTGAGGCTGGCTTTGAATTTGTGATCCTCCTGCCTCAGCCTCCTGAGTCATTGGGATTACAGGTATGTACCACCACACCTGGCCAGGATCCTCTTGATACCCATCTTGAGCCTGTGGCCACAATTTAACTCTCCAGTAGTTTCTGCTTTTCCAGGTGTCTGGGGTCAAAGGGTGGAGGTAACCAAAATTCATATTCTAGGCAATAGTTGGAACCATTCATTAGCTCCATTTTCTAGTGGCCTCTCAACTCCATTATAAAGGGCTCTTTCAGTGTTGCTGTCATTGTAATCTTCCTTTTATTTTTATAAAACTCCAAAAAATTTTACCATGAAATCTATATGAAGCTCCCTGTCCATTCTTTTTTTTTTGGGGGGGGGGGAGGTACCAGGGATTGAACTCGGGGCACTCAACCACTGAGCCACATCCTGAGCCCTATTTTGTGTTTTATGTAGAGACAGGGTCTCACTGAGTTGCTTAGCGCCTCACCATTACTGAGGCTGGCTTTGAGCTGGCAATCCTCCTATCTCAGCCTCCCGAGCTGCTGGGGTTCCAGGAGTGCACCACGGTGCCAGGCTCCATGTCTATTCTTATGCACAGTAAAGTTGGAGAACAATCCCTTTTTATAGCCTTGCTACTCGAACTTTTTAGATAGTTATCTCAGAGTATATTGAAAATGTAGTATCTCAGATCCTCAGAATTACTACATCAGATTTGCATTTTTTAAAGCATATATTTTAGTTGTCAATGAACCTTTATTTTTATTTACTGTTTGTGTTGTGCTGAGAATCCAACACAGTGACTCACATGCTATTACCCCAGCCCATATTTACATTTGAATAAGTTCTCAAGGCTATTCTGTACACCCAAGTTTCAGAGCCCTCCGTCTACAGTACTGCTTCTTCAACTTTAGTTTGCATCAAAATCCTCTGAGGATTGATAACAGCTTGCTTACTCCAACCCCCAGTTTCTGAATCAGGAAGTCTGGAATGGGGCTGGAGAAGCCGCATTTCTTGAAGGTTGCCTGGTGGCATTAATGCTGTTGAGACAGGGAACACACTTGAATTCCTGCTGCTCTAGGATAGAGCACTCATTACAATCCCTGAAGAGTTTTCAAAAGTACTTGGATGCCTAGGGCCCACCCTACTGGTCTGGTGGTGGGGCCCATGTATCTGGATTTTTAAAAAACTCCTAGTTGATTCTAAGGTGCAACAAGGTTGAAAACTCTTGGCTTATGGAAATTATGATTTGATTCTAAGACCATGTGTATTTTTCCACCATGCCATGTTGCTGTCTCTAAAACAAGGAATCTGTGACTACTTCATAATGAAAAATACTAATGAGTCAGCAAGTACTAAATTTCTATATGGAGTCCCTCCAACACACACACACACACACACACACACACATTAACAGAAATATTAGGTAGAAGGCTATCTTCCTAATAGTCTTTGGTTTGTTGTCTGAGAACAGATCTTTCCATCTACT
>PVHX01016617.1:0-42686 GCA_004024805.1 Geosciurus inauris | reverse complement strand
GGGACAGCAAGGGTGATGGAATATGATGGTCATAATAACCCTAACTTTATGTATGACTGCATATATGATGTGATTCTATACAACTTACAACTAGAGAATTGATATGTTATCCTCTATCTATGTACAATGAGTCAATTTATACTGTCAACATGTAAGCCTAAATAAAACAAGAATAAAAATTAAAAAAAAAAAAAAAAAGATTAAAACAGTAAGAAGAGACAAAGAAGATCATAATATAATGACTCAGGGATCAATCCATCAAGAAAACGTAATGATTATACATCTGTATGTATATAAGATCAGAGCACCTAATTTTATATTAAAAAAAAAATACTATTAGACCTACAGGGAAAGATGGACTCCAATACAATAGTAGGGTATTTCACTATTGAATAGATAGATCATCCAGACCAATACAACAACGATGACGACGAAATATCAAAGTAGAACTACATGATATATCAAATGGACTTAACGGACATTCACAAAATATTCCATTGAGCAGCCACAGAATACACACTCTTTTCATCAGCACTAGGAATGTTCTCTAGACCAGACTATACTTTAGGCCACAAAACACGTCTTAACAAATTCAAAATAATGAAATTATATCCTATATCTTTTTTGATAACAATGCATTGAAACTGGAAATCAACAGCAAGAGAAACGTTAGAGATTATACAAATACACGGAGATTAAATAACTTTTTTTGAATAAAGAGTGGGTCACTGAGGAAGTTAAAGAAAATCTGAAAATTCCATGAAACAAATAAAAATGAAAACCCAACATACAAAAACCTATGAGATACCACAAAAGCAGGATTAAGAGGTAAATTTAAGCCAGGCGCGGTGGCACAAACCCGTAATCTCAGCACTTAGGGAGGCTGAGACAGGAGAATCCCAAGTTCTAAGCCAGCCTCAGCAACGGTGAGGTGCTAAGCAACTCAGTGAGACCCTGTCTCTACATAAAAACACAAAATAGGGCTGGGGATGTGGCTCAGTGGTCAAATGCCCCTGAGTTCAATCTCTAGTACCAAAAAAAAAAAAAAAAAGGTAAGTTTATGTAGCAATGATTGCCTACGTTAAAAAAAGAGGGGGAGGATTTCAAATAAACAACCTAACAGCACATCTAAAGGTCTTATAAAAGAACAACCAGATCCAAAATTAGTAGAAGGAAAGAAATTATCATTATCAGAACATAAATAAATGAAATAGGGTCTAAAAGTAATGCAAAGGATTAATGAAACAGTTGGATCTTTGAAAAGATAAAATAGACCTTTAGCTAGCATAAACAAAAGAGAGAGAGAGAATTTAAATAAACAAAATTACAGATGAAAAAGGAGACATGAGAACTGATGTTACAGAAATTCAGAGAATCATTAAGGATTCTTTTGAAAAATAATATGTTAATATACTGGAAACTCTAGAAGAATTGGTCAGATTTCTGGACACTTGTGACCTACCAAAGATTGAATCAAGAGGGGAAAAAACTCTGAAGAGTCTAACATGTAATGAGATTGAAGCAGTAATAAGAAGTCTCCCTCAAAGAAAAGCCCAGGACTCGATGGTTTCACTGATTTTACCAAACTTTTAAAGAACTAGCACCAATGCTTCTCAAACTACTTCAGAGATGGAAAGGGAAAAGAATCTTCCAAACTCATTGTACAAGGCTAATATGACAATGACACAACAAAAACAGAAAACTATTGATTTCCTTGATTAATACAGATGCAAAAATCGTCAACAAAATACTAGTACTAGAAAATTCAATTCAAAAGCACATAAAAAAAAAAATCACACCATGATCAAATTGGTTTCATTCCAAGGATGCAAACATGATTCAACATATGCTACTCAATAAACGTAATACATCATGTAAATAGAGTGAAAGATAAAAATGATATCCTCTTAACAAATGCAGAAAAAGCACTGGACAAAATCCAACAATGCCTCTGTTAAAAGCCCTGAACTAGTTAGGGAAAGTCAGGTCATACTTGAACATAATAAAGCCTATTTATGACAACTCTGTAACCTACATCACACTAAATGGGGAAAAAACTGAAAGCATTTCCTCTAAGAACAGGAACAAGACAAGGGTGTCCCTTCTCACTGCTTTTATTCAAGATAGTACAGAAATTTTAGCCAGAGCAATCAGGCAAGAGAAAGACATGAGGTAATCACATAAGGGAGGGGGAATTCAAATTACCCATATTTGCAGATATATGAATCTATATACAGAAAAACCTAAAGATTCTACCAAAAGACTATTAGAAGTAATAAAGAGATTCAATAAAATAGCATGATAAAAACAACATAAAAATTTCAGCAGCTTTTCTATATATCAATAATGAATCTCATAAGAAAGAAACAATGAAAATAATCCCATTTACAATAGCTGCAAAAAAAAAAAAAAAAAAAAAAACAACTAGGAGTACACTTGACCAAAGAAGTGAAATACCTCTACAATGAAAATAGCAAAACATGGGGCTGAGCCTGTGGCTCAGTAGCAGAGCACTTGCCTCGCATGAGGCACTGGGTTCGATCCTCAGCACCACATAAACATAAGTAAACAAAATAAAGACACTGTGTCCATGTATAACTAAAAAGTATTTCAAAAAAAAAGAGAAAATAGCAAAACATTAAAGAAACTGAAGAAAACACTAAAAGATAGAAAAATTTCCCATGTTCATGGATTAAAAGAACGAATAGTTAAAATGTCCATACTACCATATTACTCAAAGCAATACACAAAGATTCAACACAATCCCCATCAAAATTCCAATGATGTTCTTAACAAAACTAGAAAAAAACAATCCTAAAACTCATATGGAAGCATAAAAGACCCTGAATAGCCAAAGCAAATTTGAGCAAAAATAGCAAAGTTGGAGATATCACAATACCTGATTTCAAAAGACATACTACAAAGCTACAGTAGCAAAAATCAGCATGTTATTGTTGTAAAATTAGACTCAGGACCAGTGGAACAGAATTAAGAACCCAGGAAAAAAATCCATGTGTCCAGTCAACTGATTCTCAACAAATATGTCAAAAATATACATTGGAGAAAGGACAGCTTCCTTAACAAATGGTGCTGCAAAAACTGGACATCTACATGCAGAAGACTAAAACTTAACCTCTTGCTCTATACAATTTTTTTTTTTTGGTACCAGAAATTTAACTCAGGGGTACTCGACCACTGAGCAACATCCCTAGCCCTATTTTGTATTTGATTTAGAGACAGGGTATCACCGTGATGCTCAGTGCCTCGCCATTGCTGAGGCTGGCTTTGAATTCGTGATTCTCCTTTTGCAGCCTCCCAAAGTGCTGGGATTACAGGTGTGCACCACCACACTCGGCTCTATATTCAAATATTAACTCACAATGGACGAAAGACTTTTATTTACAACCCAAAACTGAGAAAACTAGAGGAAAACATAGGGGAAACACTTCAAGATACTGATACAATGATTTTCCAAATAGGACTGTAAAAACATGTGAAGCAAAAGCAAAGTTTGACAAAACAGGATTACATCAAACTAAAAAACTTCTGCAGAGCTGAAACAATCAACGAGGTGAATAAACAACCTATAGAATAAGAAAAAGTATTTGCAAATTATACTTCTGACAATAGGTTAATATCCAGGAAATGGAATTCTAAAACCTCAACAGTAAAATTTCAAAATTAAAATTTTTAAAAATTAGGGGCTGGAGCTGTAGCTCAATGGTAGAGCACTTACCTAGCATGTGTGAGGCATTGGGTTCAATCCTCAGCACCATATATAAATAATAAATTAATAAAATAAAAATCCATCAACAACTAAAAAAATTTTTTTAAAAATTAAAAATGAGCACTAGGCTTAAATGTACACTGCTCACAAGAAGACATACAAATAGCCATCAAGTATATATAAAAATATTCAATATGACTAATCATCAGAAAAGTACAAATTAATACCTCAATGAGCTATCATCTCACTCTAGAAAGAATAGGTATTTTCTTTTTTTTAAAAAAAAAGCACGTTGTTGTTTTTTTTTTAAGTTGTTGATGGATCTTTATTCATTTATTATTTATATGTGGTGCTGAGTACCGAACCCAGCGCCTCACGCATGCTAGGCAAGTGCTCTACCACTGAGCTATAGCCCCAGCCCCAAGAATAGGTATTTTCAAAAAACTGAAACTAACAAGTGCTAGTGAGGAAGTAGAAAAAAAGGAAACCCACAGATAATGTAATTGAGAATATAAATTAATAAATTCACTACAAAAAAACAGTATAGAGCCTAGAAATGTAGCTCAGTGGTGAAGTATTTGTGAAGCATGTGTGAGGTCCTAGATTCAATCCCCAACACTACAAGGAAAAAATATATACAGTAATTTAAAAATTAAAAAAAAAAGAAACAAACAAAGAAAGGAAGAAAACAGAACAGAGGTTCCCCTAAAACCTAAAAATATAACTCCCATTTGATCTAACTATTCCACTCCTGGCTATATATCCAAAGGAAATGAAGTCAGCATATAAAAGAGATACCTGCATGTCAGTGTTTATTGCAGTACTTTTCACAATACATAAGATATGGAATAAGCCTAGGTGCTTATCAACAGATGTATAGATAAAGAAAACATGGTATATATACAACACAGGGGAATATTTATTCAACCATAAATGAGAATGAAATCCTATCATATGCAGTAAAATGGGTGGAACAGGAGGATGTTAAGTAAAACATCAGACACAGAAAGACAAGTATTGCATGTTCCTTCTTATATGGGAGAGGGAGGGTAACCTGAAAGTAGAAGGATTACTACTAGGGACAAGGAAAGGTGCTGGAGAGGAAGGGGAAGTTGGAGGGGAAATGAAAGTAGAAGGGTCAATAAACATGATCAATTTACATCGAATGCCTGTGTAAAAATATGAGTGAATCTCATTATTGTATATAATTCACATGTGCTAATAATAATAAAATAAATAAAATAAAAACATTTCAGAGCATTTGGAATATTTGGAATTTTCAGATAAGTGATGTTAACTATAGAACCAAAGTAATCATACAACATAATCACTAAAAAGATGAGAAACTATTGTGTCCTTATTTATGAGTCACATATTAGCTAGTTCTCAAAAAGTTTAAAAGCATCACACTTAGAAGCATCACTTTTGTCTTCCCTTCTTCCTTCCTTCATAAAAACAGGAATCCAATTTGAATGAGTATGTGGAATAAAATAAGTAACCATTAGCAAATGCTCAAAAATATTTGAAACTTAAACTCCTATCAGACAGTTTAATGAATTACATAATAAAACTGTTACATGACTTTACAGACACAATTTCTTTTTTTACTTAAATGGTATTATTACTCAGCTTGATCATATTATTTGTCTGCCTTGACTCAGACTTTTCAGTTGTTTCTAAAAATCACAGATACCTTAGAAAGAAGGTATTTACCATTAATGAGTCTATTCATCTACAGCAGAGGTCCCATTGTGAACCTTTTAATATCTTAAAGCACTCAGTGTGACTAAGGCAATACTCTTTCAGGAATATATATTCATTTGAACAATGACTCAATTGGGAACAAACTCTCCAAGTTAATAGTCCCAAGGGAACAAACTGATTAAAAAACAATAGGACATAGGGGAAGATTACATTTGGAACTTTAAATGGAACTAGGCCCCAGCAGACTCAGGCTAGAATTCCGAAGGAAGAAGCTATAGTAAAATGCTTTACTATTATAGATGTAGGACACTGAAATCACAACGCATCAACAGCCTCAAAGCAGATAAGGAATAATATATTCTAATACCTCCAGGGACCAGGCAACTAACAGAAATGAGTAAATGCTTTGAGAGATGTCTGTGGAGAATTGAAAATTACAGGGCTTACCATTATTAGGTGACAGCCCTATTCAGTTCCAGTATTTTGTTGTCCTAAGAGAGTGAAATCCTAGTGCAGCCAGAACTTTGTATTATTCAAAAGAAGTTCCAAATTCAAACCATGTACAATAAAATCTTCCAGACTCTAAATGTTAGCAACCAATTCAATTTCTTAAAACCATTTGGATGGCCTTAAAAACTGCATCCATGATCAATAACCAGGACCTAAGAAGTAGACCTAAAGCCAGGTATGGTGACGCATACCAGTAATCCCAGAGACTTGGGAGGCTGAAGCAGGAGGATCATAAATTCAAGGCCAGCCTCAGTAACTTAGTGAGACCCTGTCTAAAAGTTTAAAAAATAAAATACAAAGAAATGGGAATGTAGTTCAATGGTAAAATGCCCCTGGGTTCAATTACCATTAGCACAAAAAAGGAGGAGGAGAAAAGTAGATCTAAGAATGGTCTAAAAAACAGAGACTGTGGTCTCAGCGTAAGTCACCAACATTAACGATGGTCATTCATGCATAACACATTAGCAATGACATTTATGAATATAAAATAGCCATAATATATTTGTGATCATCAGTGGTGATAGATACAACAACACAGGCAACATTCCTGCTAGGTTTGATGTTCCCTTACTCTGTATGAACTCCTGGACATCTGAACTATACCTGGAAAATAAAAAACAAGTCTTCACCCAATTGGTGTTGCTATAACAGAATACCCGACAATAGGTAATATATAATGTTTGGCTGAAGAGCCAAAACAACATGGCACTAGTGTACTGGCAAGGGCCTCCTGGTTACTTCACAACATGCAGAAAAGTGGAAAGAGAAATAGCCACGTGCAGAAGGGGCATATGTGTAAGACACTGAGGTAAAAGCCAACGGAGAACTAATCCAGTCCCACAAGATCTGACCCATTCCAGCATGATAATATTAATCCATTCATGAAAATGGAGCACTCATGATCTAATTACCTTCTACTAGGCCCACCTCAACTCTGTCACACTGAGGACCAAGCTTCCAGCACATAAACCTTGTGGGATAAGCTATATCCAGACTATAATACACATATGTACACAATAATGTTGAACATTCTCAGTTCAAATTCACTACCACTAAAATCAAATAGTCCCTTATTGCTGACATACAGATGTACCTATATTATATATGTATGTGTGTGTCTGTATATATATATATATATATTTACAAATGTATTTCCTTAGTCCATCTACTCTCCCAAATAAATATTTTACACTACTGTACCTCTCTACAAATCCCCAGCTCCTCCCCATGCCATTATCTGCTAATGGCTTGGCTGCCTATTTCACTGAGAAAATAAGAAATATTCAAAAAATAACTTCATATGCTCCAACCACCACATCTAACAACCTATATCTGTACCCATATGTCCTCTTTTCCCTTGAGTTACTATGACTACTCAATCTACCTACTCAATCACTCCACTTGGGTCTTACCCCCTCTAACTTTATACTCAAAACCCTGGCTACATAGCTGGGTTTGGTGGCACATGCCTGTAATTCCAGCAACTCAGGAGGCTGAGGCAGAAAGATCACTATTTCAAGGCCAGCCTCTATAACTTTGCAAGACCCTGCCCTCGCCACCAGAAAAAAAAAAAAGCCAGGGATATAGAGCTCCTAGGTTCAATCCCCAGTACCAAACAATTATTCCTTGCTCCAACAATTATTCCTCTTTCTTTCCTACATCAACTGTCAACTCTCCCTTTCCCTTTCCACTGGGTCAACTCCATCAGTACACAACATGCTACACAGTCTCTACATGTGGCAGGTAGCTTCTAATATAGCCCTCAGTGATCTGCACTTCCTAGTATTTGCACTCTTGGAATATCTTCTTCCACATCTGATTAGGATTGGTTTGTGTGAACAATACATCAAGAAATGATAGTATATACTTCCAAAATTACATCACAAAAGATACTAGCTCTCTCACACAATTACTTCCATTTCTTTTTCTCTTTGATCATTCACCCCTGAAGCCAACAGCCCTGTCATGAGGACATTCAAGCAGCATATGGAGAAGCAAACATGGTGCAGAACTGAGGTTTCTGGCCAAGAGTCCCCAAAGAATTGAGGCCTACCAACTATGTAAATGAACCTGAAAGCAAATCCTTCAGCTCCATCAAGTCCTAAAATGACTGCAGCCTGAGCTGATGGATTTTTTTTTGGGGGGGGTACTGGGGATTGAACTCAGGGGTACTCAAACACTGAGCCACATCCCCAGCCCTATTTTGTGTTTTATGTGGAGACAGGGTTTCACTGAGTTGCTTAGCACCTCGCTGTTGCTAAGGCTGGCTTTGAACCTGTGATTCTCCTGCCTCAGCCTCCCAAAGTGCTGGGATTACAGGCATGCACCACTGTGCCTGGCTGAGCTGATGGCTTTTACATGTAACTCTGTGAAAGATCCAGAACTACCCAACTAACTGCTCACACAAGTAATAAATAAATGCTTGTTAAGTTACTCTGTCAGGAGATTATTTGTGACACAGCAACTGCTAACAAATATAACATAAGAAGAAAAAAACTTCCCTTGATTTCATATCCCCTTTAACTAAGATCCCATTTCCTTGCTTCTCTTTTATAGAAAATCTCATCATAGAAATTACTAAATACACAAAAAGCCCCCAAAGAGTGAGGATTAAATATGTATGAGACATATGAAGAACCTCATATTTATAAGATTTTAATCTGGCATCCATCAGTGATACCCATTCTAGGCATCATGCATCCACTGCCTAAGAAACAAATAAAACTCAAGGCTGTTCAGTAAGTTAATTAGAGTCAAAGCTGTGGTCAGACATACTTGTCCTGATAGTATGTATCCAGAATACACTGGGTTCTGATCTTTACAAGCACAGCATCAGCAGGAAGGCTGATAAGGCAGAAAAAAGTAGGACATGCAAACACTGTATACCCCAGGATTTAAGTAGCATGATTTTTCTACATTTTGTACATTCTACCCTAAGTATGTTAATTTACTCCCATCTTTCCCTTGCTTCTTTATGTGTATTTTACACTTATTTATTAAGCCACATGAAATAGGCATTTTTGTGCTTGAATCTGTTTTCCCATAACCTCTGGGACAGTTTACCTGGTGGTGTACTTGAAGTCTACCATTTTATCAAGGTAGTTTCTCAAATAACAAGAGTCCCTCATCCAACTCTAAAAATATTATTAGACACAATTACTCACTTTCTCTTTTTGAAACATTTTTCTCTGGTCATCATTTATGGGTCTCCTTATGGCCATGTGTTTCCTATATTCTCTGAAAAGCTAGGATTACTCTGTTACATATACTCACTCTCTACATATCACATTCAGTCTTACAACTTAAAGTATATCTGCAGGCTGATGAGTTCCAAATTTATATCTCTAGTCCTAACATTTTAACTAAACTCCACACTGTTTAAAATTAAAATTTTACTATCTACTATTCCTCTCTTGAGTCATTGCAGGGGTCTCCTAAATAGCCTCCCAGATTCTCATTTTAACTCCACTTCAATCTACTTTCAACCCTGCAGTCAAGAGTGATCCTTCCAAAACAAACCATGTTAATCTCTGTTCAAAACACCTACCTCTCATAGTAAAATCTACAATCAGTACCATGACCTGCAAGGTCCCATCTGGTTTACTCTTATCACTAACCAGCTCACTCTCTCAGTTCTACCTTTACTAACCTCTATACCATTACACAGACACTTCAAGAATGTTCCCTCTTCAAACCTTTTTACTCTACTCCCTGTTTGGATTGCTCTTTCCCCAAATATTCACATGATTTGCTCCTTCACTTCCTTCAGGTCACTATTCACCTATCACCTTGTCTGACAAGACTTTCCTTATTGCCGTTTATAAATACAACTCCTTTTAATCCACACAACCACTCTCATCCATACCATTCCCTATACCCCTTGTTCTGTTTTATTTTTCTCCAGTCCACACCACTACCTGACATTTATTGGTTTATTTGTTTATTGTCCATAAGGTCAGCAATTTGTATATGCTATTTGTACATGCTATTGATTTCATATGCATAAAAATTACAGGATTCCAAGCACACTGAAGATACTTAACAAACATTACTAAAATAATAAAAGAGTAAGTAACAGTAAGAGGAGACATTCTCACAGTCAGTTTCAGTTCCATGGGTCCATATGAGGGCAAAGGCACTATTTGAGAGGTGAGCTATAATACCAGAAAGGCAGGTAAGGGCAAAGCCACAGAAATACTGCTTCAGGGCAGTCATGGCCCTGATAAGAAAAAAATTAACTGATAAGAAAAAATAGCTTTGCCACAGAGAAACCAGTAAAATATTCTCTCAACCAACTGATCAAAATAATATCACTAATAATTTCATAAATAAAAATAGTATATACTTCCTAATATAATACAATAAGAAAACAACTTCTGTGGCATTATTTTGCTAGAGATAACAGTATTGGGACAATTGGGAAACTCAATATAGTCTATAAATTAAATAATAGTATTCAATCAATGCTGATTTTCTGATTTTGATAATGTAAAAGAATGTCCCTGTTATTATACTAACATTGAAATACTGAGGAGAAGAGGATATTATGTCTGCAGTTTACTCTCAGAAATAAGGGGGAAAAAACATTGCATGAGAGAAAAGATAAAATAAATAGAGTAAAATGTTACCATTTAGGAAATCATAGTGAAAAATATATGGAATTTTTTACATTATTCATGTAATAATTCTATAATTCAGAAACTAGGTCAAAATAAAATTTTTAAGAAAAAAAATAAAAGTTTCAAAAAGTATGATTATAATTAAAAAACAACTTCAATATATTACGGTAGCTCCTATCTTGGAGTCTAAAAAATGATCTAGGTCTTTCAAATTTAAAATTAAGAAGTATGACTATGAAAAAAGAAAATATTGACAAACATAGAATGCAAGTTTTTAATAATTTGTCTTTTTTTTTAAAAGAACCTTTATTTATTTACTTAGTTATGTATTTTGTATGTGGAGCTGAGAATTAAACACAGTGCTTCATGCGTGCGAGGCAAGCTCTCTACCACTGAGCCACAACCCCAGCCCCTAATAATATTTTCTATTGAACTAATATACTAGACTTTTTTTCTACTTCTTAATTTTACTTAAAAACTAAAAATAAATAGGGGCTGGGGTTATGGCGCAGTGGTAGCGTGCTCGCCTGGGTTTGATCCTCAACACCACATAAAAATAAAACAAAGATATTCTGTCCACCTACAACTAAAAAAATAAATATTTTTAAAAAAAAAACCTAAAAATAAATAATATCACTAAGGAAAATATCATAACACTAGCCTTTAAAAAACACTGATATCTCTATATTTCTATATTTTATTATTTTTAATTAATTTAATTATTTTTAAAATATTTTAAATTAAGATAATTACAAAAATAACATTCACCATGCTTCAAGGATTTAGTATGTATTATTTCAACTGAATCATTATAAAATATTGTAGAAAACCCTTTGAATAGTACAAATATAAAAGAGCTGATTTTAGCTATTTAAACAATGTCAGCCATTTCTTAAAAGAAAAAAAGAAAAATTACCTTCATGGACTGTAATGCCACAATTGTCACACTGAATTATTTCATCAGCATCCTCACTATTATCTCCAAGACAAACACAGCAAATCAGAATATGGTCCATTTTTTGAGAACTCCAGTTTTGACTCTTCTCAAGAATCAGCGAGTCCTAATATTAAAATATATCAGAAAAAAATCACAATTAAAAAGCAATTTTAATAAATAAAATTCTCACTTTAAACTATTTTAAAACATTATTTTTGCACTTTCAAATTTATGTCCCATTCTCCATTCTCTTAGTAACTTAAAAATATGCTACATTTGAAAAGCATATCTCTTTGTCAAAGGACCCTCTCTAAGTAACCTCTCACTTAGTTTCCCATTTTTAAGTTCCAATATTCTCCCTCCTCTGAGAAAAGAAAGTGCAGGCATGCAAATAACTTATCTGCTTTGTCATTCTGCTTTTCCCTTTAAACTAGAAGAAAGGAAAATTATTCACAAGTATTTATTAATCCTACACATGACTTTTAAAAGTATAAGAAATAGTTCCTATACTTTGTTAGTTTTTAACTCTGCCTAGGAAAGACAGGACAAACATATGAAACAGAAAGAAATAAGTTAAAGGTAACATATAAGCAAGTATGCATTTGATGGCTAAGTTATAGTCTATACTCCATTACTACTAGGGAATTCAGAAGTTCCAGGATTGTTGTGTTGGGTCAATCAGAGCCTAGACAAGCATATCTGAGGTACATAAAAAACATCTTAAAAAGGATCTAAAAAAAATCTAAAAAAGGATCCAGGGTGACTAGCTACTGTAAGAGTCACAGTATTCTACTAAGTTTGTGTCAAGAAATATCTAGTGCAAACTAGTAATAAAGACACCTGGCTAGTTACACCACAAAGGAGAAAGGAAGGTTTAATAGTAGATGAATATGATAAGATAATATTCCAAGAAACAGCAGAGTCTGCTTCTTTTAATTTAAATCTTCTGCATTATGGATTTAAACTTTAATAAAAATGTTTCTTATCATATTTAATAGATTGAGCTTAATATTACATAAAATAAAAGATGGAAATTTGCTCTACATATTTTATTTATGAACCTAACAATATTCAAAAACATCATTAGAAAATTAGTTCCATACCATACATTCACTAAATACATTTGGTTTCATATTAATATTTTTATATTCTTTTAAACTCTGCCAAACAATATTAGAAGGTAACATTTGGGATTTAAACAGTAATTTGTAAATGATAATCTGAAAAGACTTGAAGATCACAATTATTTATTATTTATCTCAATATATTTTGTGCATAACATCTAAAATTGCAGCTGATCTATAAAACAGCTCAGAAAAGAATGCAAAAGTCAACAAGGAGGTAATGTCATTTTCCTTAAGAATTCTAGTAGTTCAAAATTTTATATTTTTTCCTCTTTATAATAAAACCAAACAATATAATTTGGGGTTAGCAAATGGCTAGCAAATAAAGGTTAAAAAAAAAAAGTCCTTGAGAAAATTCACGTTTCATGGTACTTTGGCACAACAAACAAAAACCTGCCTAAATTTTCGTATTATTAGCATGCTTCCAAGGTAATAGTTGATTTAAAAGTAAAACATTCTTAGATTTCATCCTCAGCTCTAACAGGTGTTGAACCATAAAAGTTGCAATTTTCTCATCTGTAAAATGAGAATGATTAAAAAAAAGACCTCATGAGGCTGTTACAAGAATTAACGGAGTGGGGCTGGGGTTATGGCGCAGTGGTAGCGTGCTCGCCTAGCACGTGAGATACTGGGTTCAATCCTCAGCACCACATAAAAATAAAATAAAGATATTCTGTCCACCTACAACTAAAAAAAAATAAATATTATAAAAAAATTAAAAAATAAAAAAAAAGAATTAACAGAGCAATATATAACAAGAACATTTCAGGCACATACTAGGCACTTAATAAATGTCCTTCCCTTCCTCCTTTCCTCTGCACTTTTTTCTTTAGGTGGTTCAAAAAGAGAAATATGAACTAACAATTTACTATACTGGGGTGTCTCTTAGAACTCCAAAAGAAAATTTACAAGCCTCACAGAGCACTACAAATTTAAATATCATCTCCATGATAAGTCCAAAAAAGATGTTTTTCTTAGACTATCACATAGAGATTTTTAAAAATCACAGACTAAGAAACAACCTAGTGAACCATCAGTTTGATAACCAAGAGGCTATTCATGTTAATGAACTCTGCCATCATTTCTCTAGTGGAATTAAACAAATAATCAGCCCTGAAAAAATGGTTTGCTCATATGGCAAACAAGTAAATTTCTAGAGTCAGAAAAAATACCATTAATGGGCAGCTTTAATTGCACCTATTTTAACTCTATTAAAGTTAAACTTTAACTTCCTTAAAGTTTCAAAAAACAGTAAACATCTAAATTATAAATCTAGACCAATTTCTCTCTGTCCAAATTGTCACAAAACAAAATTAAGTGGTATTTCTGGCCCTCTGATGCCCATCAGGTGGATTCTTAACAGAACTGTAATGCAAAAAGAAAACTGCAGTCCTACAATATTTACCTAAACAAATAGCTGGCAGCCAGTGCTTCAATAGGAAAATCTAAATACATCCTCCTGAAAAAATTATGATCTAATGTTTCTTTAATATATCAAATATAGATTTAAGGACATTGATCAAATGAATATAAAACCCAATTTATTATTAATTTATTAGCTTTTTTTTTTTAAATAGGGTCTTGCTGTTGTTTAAGGATTCATTAAGTCACTGAGGCTGGCCTCAAACTTGTGATCTTCCTGCCTCAGCTTCCTGATTTGCTGGGATTACTGGCATGCACCACTACACCTGGCTTCTGTCAGCATCTTTCTGAAGATGGCTATCCTCTTTCAAGTTTCTAGAGAAAATAGGTAAGCTAAAATTTTTAACACAAAATTTTTATAATATTGCTTTACATAAAAATAGAAATCAAGAAAGTGGGTATTGAATGGCAAAAGAATATAACCTAAAAAATAATTCCAACAGAATAACTTAATGGAATAGAATTACTGTATGAAGAGAGTAAATGGGACACTACAGTAATGAGTCAGTAACCACTTAACCTCATTTTTTTCCGTTGGCATTTAAAATTTATTTCAAGCGGGGTGCGATGGCACAAGCCTATAATCTCAGCACTTAGGGAGGCTGAGACAGGAGAATCGGGAGTTCAAAGCCAGCCTCAGCAAGGGCAAGGTGCTAAGCAATTCAGTGAGGCGCTAAGCAACTCAGAGAGACCCTGTCACTACATAAAAAAACACAAAAAATAGGGCTGGGGATGTGGCTCAGTGGTCGAGTGCCCCTGAGTTCAATCTCTAGTACCAAAAAATAAAAAAAATTAAAAATAAAATTTATTTCAAAAGTTATAATATTACCCAGTATTCGCCACAGGCTCTAAATGTTTTCTGTTTATACATAGATGTATTCTAAGGAGATGATTGTAAATGATTATAAATGATACAATGGCCTGATTTGGGTGGGGGGGGGGGCTAATGTTCTAATGTTTAGTGAAAGGAAATTCCAACATACATCATGTAAAACAGAATTAAATGCTAAGAAAAAATTAATATACCAAAAGCCTGACCAATCATTCTTCCTTAAAGTTTCAAAGAACGTTAAATTCTTAAGAATCCAAAAAAATTTTTGTACAATGTTACAAAACTGATTTTTATCACAGGACTTAGAGCAATTTGTTTTACTCTGAAATTTGTAAAAAGGCAATTGATTAATAAGTAAGACACTCCAAATAAAAACAGCTATTCATAAATTTTGGCAAATTTTATATATATTAATTAGCAAAAATATGGTGACATTGGCCATTAAAGGTAACAGCCTTTTATGAGGAAAAAAAAAATCTATTAAGCAAAGAATATAAGGTTAACTTTATAAGACAGTAAGTAATCCAAAATCCAAATCATCTCCAAAGCTAAATATTCTTTGAGGGAAGAGTCGTTCTTCCTTTTGCCAAACTGAACAAAAAAAACTTCCATTTCTATTGACATGGTTTTTTCTCTTACATTCTCATCCAAATGTCTAGTTTCGAAGTCTTAAAAATGAGAACCATTTTCTGAAAATGCTACATCACCCTCCTCAAAAAACTTACCTCAACAGACTTTAGTCTACTAAAGAGAATCAAGTGAATAATCACAGTAATTGTAATGAATCTCAAATGCTTAAAGGTAAAACACTGAAAAGGATACATTATTTATTGAACACACATATTCCAAGGACATTCTTCAGACTGTGCTAAATGCAAACAACACTCAATTCTAGAGCAGCAGTCCTCAAAGTGTCACCCTGGAAACTCTCTTTCAGGGGGACTAGGAGGTGAAGGACCTAAGGATGCTAAGTTGTTATCTGCCTTTTTTACTCCTACATGAAGAGGAAGAGTGTCATTAATATGACAACTGCACGTCTAATTTTTTGACATTTCTAAGTTCTAATTTGAAAGAGTAAATATCAACAGGTATAGTCTAAACAAATAATAATAGGGTTCCTCAATAATTTTAAGGAGTACAAAGGGGTCCTGAGACCAAAATGTTTGAGAACCACTGCTCTACAGTATTTCAGGGCCTGAAGCACAGGTGTGTTAAGGCATTAAGAATAATAGTTATAAAGGGACTTGCTCCTAAGAAAATTTTAAATTGTAAAAAATTCAGGACATCATTTGTACAAACGGTGGCCACAAATATTTCTCTAAAAATGCACTTGACAGAGCAGCCAAGAAAAAGTCTGCTTGCATATCAACTAAATATAGTATTCTATTTTATATTTCCAAAGATGCATTTTCAGCTATCTCCACTCAAAATGGTATCTGAAAACTTAAAGTAGAAGCAGAGAAAAATAAAACTTCAAATACCAACTATGTAGTTATTAACTATCTAATGAATATTTAGCAAATATCACTATCGAAGATAACCAGAAAGATGAAGAGATAAACAGTGGCTACAAGGCAACAAGGATTGACTTCAGTCATCTTTTTTACAAAATCAGTATCATATGAATAGAAAATTCAATAGTATAAGTAATGGTCTAAATTGACTAGTTTTTTAATTAAAATTTAATGTCTAGTTTGAGTGACATAATATCAATAGAACTAGAATCGTCGAAAATAATCGTGTTTGAGGGACAAACACCGTTATCAAGCTTTTAGGTAGAATGTTATTCTGAGGGAAATTAACTTTCTATAAATTCCTTTACATGAGTACTTTTCTAAGATGTGCTTTAGAATTTCATTCCTGAAATGTCTTCAGGGACTATTAATCTAAACCTATAAGGTCCCCTTATTTACTCAGGTCTCTTCTACTAGGAAAAATATAAAACAAACTAAATAGCACATGTGGCCTTTAAACGCAGCATAGTCTAAAACCTCTTAAGCAATATGTTATGAACTACAGGTTAGTAACAAACAGATTATGTATACATTTTATGCAGCAACTTTCTAATATATGTAGGTATCCCACATACCTTAACAAATCTAATCCACACTGCTTCTATCATTAGCCAGACTACTTTTGTGAATATCAATTTAATATAAAAATGAAGCAGGGGCTGGAGTTGTGGCTCAGTGGTAGAGTGCCTCCCTAGCACACGTGAGGCACCAGGTTCAATCCTCAGCACTCACATATAAATAAATAAACAAAATAAAGGCATTGTGTCTATCTACAATTAAAAAAAGAAAATTTTTTTAAATAAAGCAAATATGCTGAAAAAAGGAAACTTATTGAGTAGACAAAAATGAGTATTAAGTGTTAGAAAATAAACTGAATCCATGTCTATATTAAATATTAACAATTAGGTTTCGATACTTCTACTTCCCTAAAACAACATTATTAATATGGAACAGCTTATCCCATAGCATTAAAAAATACTATACTACAATATCCCAAATGACAATTTTCCTTTACCTAAAGATAAGAATTAAGATGGCATTGGAGGCAGGCAATATTTTTCATAGCAAAGTAGACAACCTGGAAGTTAAGCAATGTATAATACAACATATAAGCTGCAGTTTCATCTTCACTAACATATAACCCTGACAGCTTGCTAAACATTACTTTGGTAAGAAAAATCACCAAATTTTACATGAAACTTAATTAAAATAATCACTGCTATATAAACCTTGTAAGCAGAAAAATGTGAAGAAACATATAAAGCATAAAGAGAAAATCTACAGTTTAAGCTACTTCAGTGATATGAAAAAACAAAAACAAGTGTCTGGTAAAGAAGTAAACTTTGATGACTATATAAACACTTTAACAGAAATGACAGAATTAATTGTTCTAGTTCTACATGAGATGTAACAGATACATCTACATGTAAGACAACTCAATCTTTCTTTTGAAGAAAAACATATACATAAACACACAGACAAAGAGACACAAATGTGTTTGACTGAAGAATCTTGAATGTTGCCATCTCTGGACCCAAAGCATAAACCTAACTTTCAGTAGAAGAACTTCAAGTGGAAGAACTGAGCCATTACTGTAGTTTTATGATAGGAAAGTTTGTTCTATGATGGAAATGTTTGCTTTTTTTCCTCACTTCTTTGCAGAGATTATCCACTAAATATATATAAGCATACTTCATATTTACTCCCATAAATACAGACCAAAGATCTGGTAACTACACTGATGATGGGTGCTACAACTGGTAAAAGAACCTTTAAAATGAGTCTGAGAAAATAATTATGCTGCTTTTTGTCCTGCTCTAAAGTATTCTAAAAACCTACATTTTTACGTGGATATGAACAAAACTAGGAAAAAAAGGTGACCTTTTTTTTCATAATCCACTCAGCACCATCCAGCAGTCCTATGAACAAAAGGGAGAGGGGATAAAAAATGGGAATGGAACCATCATTTCCCAAGTTTACATAAAAAAATTTTTCTCTAAATGTTTCTCCTTGAGGATGGAGATTGTGAGCTCCTTGAGAACAGTGACAAATAGTAGACAGTCAATAGAGCTTTGTTGACCGAATGAATAAATGCTACATTTAGGAGGCTCATTCACTCCCACAGTTAAATAGAACTTCAAGGAAGCCAACTTAATATAATGAGTGATTTAGAGAAGAATTCCCTTTTCCCCAGACAGACAGATATCATAAAAATTGGGTGGATCTACCTCATTACTCTTGCTCTGAGATAGTGTCAGGCTATCATTGGTCAGTTCCTCATCATCAGCACTGTTTCTGCTAAGAACTTTACTCTTCTTCTTCTTGCAACCCCCTTCGCTAGCAGGGCTGCTATGGTCTTCATCATTGCCCTCATCATTCTCATCTTCATCGCTTCCACTTCCCTCGTCTTCATCATCCTCATTGTCTCCATCACTCCCCTCTTTCTGAGATGCTGATCTCCCTTTCCTCTTCACTACAGTAGGTCGCCAATCATTATCATCTTCACTATCATAGTCATCCATGTCATTCAGCTCTTCCATGGAGACAAAATCCAAAAGTGGTCGGTTTCGACGAAGATTCCATTTTTTTGGCTCACTGACTTGTTCCTCTGCAGTGGTGGTCGTTGTGGGGGCAGAAGGGGATGCGTTAACAGTAGGAGGACTTGTGGCTGGTGTGGTGGCCACAGCAGAAACAGCCACAGTATCAGATACTGCTGTTTTTTCTTTTTCCTTCTCTTTCTCTTTTTCCTTCTCTTTTTCTTTTTCCTTTTCCTTGTCCTTTTTCTTTCTAGGTCTTTCTCCATTTTCCTCTTCATCCTTCTTTTCCATTTTAATTAACTGTTTGTCAGATGACAATATTTCTTCCTCTGCAGAATTTTTAAGTTGTTCTTCTTTTACTTTAATATCATCATTCAGCTCTTCCTCTAAAATATTTTCCTCAGAATCACTACAGGAACCTTCTCCACTGTCCTTTGAAGGATCTTCACTGCCATTACCACTCCCTTCAGAATCTGTTGAAAATATGAGAAAAAAAAAACCACACATATGTATATACATACACACACACACACACAACGCTGACACAAATGAAACCACCAAAATTTGTGAATAACTTGCAAAACAATATAAACAAATTTAAAGTCAAAGAATGGTAGACGTTCCCAACCTGATTAAATAATAAATCAATGAAGTTGATATAATGGTTTTAATTCAATATAGCACTAATGAAGATGAAATATATGTAATTATAAATTAAAATATACTTTAAAAAGAGAAGCACTATTTTGTGTCATATATATATATATGTGTATATATATATATGGTTCATGCCATACATGGTATCCCAGAGGCAATATTTTTCTAAAGTAAAAGTACTTTTTAAAAAAATTGGGCCCTTGATTTTAACTAAATGATAATATTATATAGACAAAACTCTTCTTCCCTTGCCTCTTCCTTTCATAAACTATATGGACTTACAAGTAGCAAAAGCGTCACATGCAAAACAAGATAAATGTGACCCCACAAAGTTTTGTTTCATTTATTTTACCCTTTGCTTAGCAAAATGAGCATAGATATATATATGTCAACTTGTACCACATCCCTAACAGACCAAATCAATTTTAGATCAAGTACACAGATGATGAGACAATAGCAACGGCACAGAAAATGGAAACTACAAATGAGATTATAGATTTTCCTGATTTTTAAGATGCTATTTGTAATAATTAAAGAAGTCACCTAAACTTTCAAAAATACAAGGCCTTACAAAGGAAGAAACTGATGAAGAAATAAATCCATCCTAGAAATGAGCCATCATGATAGCTACTGAAAAGATAAGCAGTAAACAACAAAGAGCTCATGCAGACCTATAAGCTTTCTAGCAAGTTTCTTCCATTCTTGCCTAGGGCAGCCAAGTCCTCAATCCAGCACTACTCCATAACCATCTAATCCTCTTTTCACCCAATCAAATAAATAAAAATCTAAAATATTTGAAGGGAAGGATAAATGGAGTAGGAAAGAGGAGAAGAAAGAGTTTACACCGAAGGAAAATGAATTGTGTGTGCCTAAAACCAAGAAAACAGTAACGATGAATTAGTGAAAAAAGTCAGCATTTCCATACCATTTGAATTCCTATGAACTCAATTTGCCTTGTCTCTATAATTAACTGGGCATCAAAGGTGAAAAAGTTGTCTATAGTTAGTATCTGTTATCTAAAGCACCTCAGAAGTACTATACAAATGGCTGATAAAAATATCCTGCAAATACTCCATATACGTATTATGTGTCGAAGTACATTCTACTGTCATGTATAACCAATTAGAACAACAACAAAAAAAAAATAGATATGGGGGCAGGGGGGAACCTCACCAAATAGAAAACAATTCAAACTGCAAAAGGCATTTCTGGTCACAATGAATTAAAACACATGTCTTCAAAAAAATAAAAAGTAACAAGTCTTAACTGACCTTATAAAATCAATATTAACCTCAAGATTATCATATAAGTATGCACAGCTTACTCAGGAGTATTTTGAAAAACATCCATCTTAAACAATCTTGCATAGCAATTTCATAAACAAGGAAAATCACGTAGATTAACAATTCCCTATCTCAAAGCTTTAGAGCCAAATGTCTTTCAAATTTCAGAATTCTGCAGATTTTAGAATGATAGCATGGTATATGTACCATATACTCCCAATGAGTTCTATGTTACTGTCCTATAACCAGTTACAATATTTCTGCAGCACAGAAGATAAATATTTGCTGAGTATGAGAAATAAACACTACAGATATATTGTTTTGCCATTAAATAAGGTTGTGTCAAATTTAGTAAATACTTTTGGATTTTTTAGTTTCTCGGATTTTAAAGAGTATGGGCTTAATATCACTAACAAATAAGTGACTCCTTTTCAGTTCAAGAATTTTACAAATCTTTAACAAAATTCATCCCATCATACCAAGAAGAATCACCTCTGGTATAAAAAACAACTTCTAGATGTTTTTAAATAAAGACCCAATAAATAATAAGCAGAGTTGACTAAATACTTCAAAGGCAGAGAAGGATCTTTTGTACATATTAACTAAAGGAAACTCAAATATGAAAAGGTACTTTTCTTCTAGATCATTTTTCTAGGAATTTTTTCAGCAATAAAAAACCAATGTTAGACACAAAAGTGAAGATTAGGCTGGCATAGAAGTATGGGTATCTAATCAAAACTGAAGCCAATCCAACTTTGCTATTACTTGGTAAATGTTACAAAATGTCAGGAATTTTTGTGAATTTGTTTTCTTTTCCATTGCAATGCTAATCATTAATTACTTTTAAAAGTATACTGACATTCTTTTGATTTTGTTTTATAATCAAAAATTTGTATTTAAAAATTTTTAAATTTTTATAATATTTTATCTTTGTTAATACATTATTAGAAGAATGTGACATTTTTCCAAAGATTGAAATCCTAGTACCATGTCCAACTCTTTATTCACCAAATATAACACATTACTCATACTCCAACTGCAGGGATCAGAAATATATCAAATTTTATCTTTCTTTCATATCTGAAAATAAATTCTTCATTTGATCAGTCATCACTTCTTTTTGGTATATATGCACTTCAGGAATGAAGATAAACACTATCTATATGCACAGATGGATAATAATGAGAAAACAAGATACTTAGTTAGCTGTCTATATTTTTAGAACCTGAAAAGAAAAAACTTCCCATTACTGCAAAATCAAAGAACGGCTCTATGACACATTACAAATCTACCATCCCTACACTTACCACACCAAAAAAGGAAACAATAGAATGAGCCAGATATTTCAAATAAAGCTATCTTAGGCATAGGACACAGTTAATTACAAGTCTACAATGACTTTTTGCATTATATAAAAAAAAAATTGAAATTGAAATTCCACTCCCCATTTGGTTAACTAAAAAGTAACCTTTCTCAAACACACAATGTGAGAATCTCGCCAACAAATAGCTATTTCAACTAATAGACAGTTAAGGAATTTTAAAAGATTTAATAAATTTAACTTTAAGAATCCTTCCCTTTATAATATTCAATAATAAAATTAAAATCATTTTAACTAATATAATCATCAATAGCATTATAACCAATGCTTAAATTTTGCTCATGATAAATATAAACAATGAAAGCATTATGATTCAATTCAGAGATTTACTTTTGTAATATAAATATCCTTTTTATTCAGTTTCATCAACCTTCTTCTAAGTCATCAATACAGTGCAACAGGGATTAGTATCATAAATACATATAATAGAGAACAGATCACTTTGTATTGCTTATTCAGAATTACCATCTTAGAGCTATTTTTGACTAATTCTGTCTATCTCTTAATACAGCTTATCTTTTACTTTTGACTACAGTTCCAGCTGTGTCATCTTACCTTTTCTGGGTAAATCAAATCCAGTGATTGTGAAGTGGGGACAATTTTTCCCAAGAGGATATCTACCAACATCTGGTGCCATTGGAGACAACGGTTGCCCAAAGTTGGTGGTGGCAAGGACAGGTAGGGAAGTTGCTATGTGCAGTACGCTCATTTAGTTAAAGACAGCAATGCTGCCAAATATCCTACAATGTATAGGATAGTCCTCCATAACAAAGAATCCACCATACAAAATGTCAACAGGGCTGAGTTTGAGAAACCTTCATAGTATATACAGTCTGAATTTGACCTCATGCAACTTTTCTGGGTTTATCTCTTCTACTATTACTCAGTCCTTGTCCATAAACATAAAATGACATTTCCAAACCCCTATACCTTAACATTTAATGTTTCCTTCACCAAGACTACTGTTTATCAAAATCTTCTATCTCTTTCAGTTCATAGGTCAACTTTTATCTCAGTGAAATTGTCCTAGATCTAAGGTAATCTCATCTCCTCTTAAAGACTTGAGCTACACAAATGAATCATAATCCTTTGTGTCATCTGCTATTTTATTTGATTATTCTAATAGGATTACTATTTCGTTGTGAATTCACCATAACATCTAGCTAAGTGGTAGACAAAGTACAGATGGTCAAAAAATATATCTTGATTCACCTAATGAAAGTCAGACTAAGCACAAAATACAACCAAACCAAAATACAAGTTGCAGTGTGACTCTAACTCTCACAGTTAAAACTATTTTCTGGCAATACAGTTTAACTAAACTAAACATGGATCAAGAAATAAAATTAAGTAGGTGTGGTGGCTCATGCCCGTAATCCCAGCAACTCAGGAAGCTAAGGAAGGAATCACAAATTTGAGGCCAGCCTCAGCAACTTACCAGGTCCTAAACAACTTAGCAAAACCCTGTCTCAAAATAAAAAATAGAGAAGGCTGGAGATGTGGACAGTGGTAAAGCGCCCTTGTATTCAATCCCCGTACCAAAATTTTTTTTTAAAAAAAGAAGAAAGTTAAGCATTCTACTCTATGTGCAAAGTACTCTGGGTGGCTGGAATAGTAAGGAAAAGAAGCCAGGACATGACATTGCTAGTTTGTCTTCTTTAATAAAAATAACATATGACATATCATTTAAAACATTCTATTTATATAATAAATAATAAATGTAAGCAAGTTTCATATCTATTCCCAGTCTTAGGCCCCAGTCTCAAATACAACCACTTTGAGTAGGCTAAACCATGAAATCATCAATAGTGACTGTATTAGACCTATAAAACTGGTAATTTCATATGGTTCCACCTAACATTTCTACGTAGGGTTCTTCTGGAGGCTATCAACATAATTCAAATACATGTATATGCTGTTTTAAGATGAAGTCATTTTAAACTTTATTTACTGACTGCCCTCAATCAAAAGTGAGAAAGCTCTGCTTTCACATTAGAGATAAAAGATAAACTAAATTCAGTTTTACAATGTTCTGAAAGTAGAGGTTTATTGTCAATAACCACTTGCCAATCTTACTGGCAGATCATACTACAGCAATATTTTTTTCCTTTTTTATCATCTGAGAAGTATATGAGTAAAAGTATGTTTAGCTGCAAGGATGTTAATAACCTTTTAGAATTTTTGATATTTATTTTTTCCACATTTTTTATTGGTGTATTTTAGTTGTACGCATTGATGGGATTTTTGTGATGTATTTGTACATGCATACAATATTAATATTTATTCTTAAAGCCTAACAAATACAAGAAGTTTTATAATCAGAATTTTAGATTTTAAGATGAAAATAAGAAGAAATTGATGCACAGAGTATAATTAGTAAAAATTGAGGCTGATCAATCTAACCATTTTAATATTAAGTTCTAAGGAAGTTAGTAGTTCATTCAATAAATCATTTATAGAGGTCATGAAAACAAAGACATGGCCAGACAAATGTTTAGCTACTGCTTCTCCACTTCCAGTTTAATTTCCTATTTGTAAGTTGGGCTGAGATACCACAACTTGGACATGTGCAAAACATCTGATCTTTTTTCTTATAAGAGTCCAACAAATAGACTACGTCAGGAAGAGAACAGAAAGGATTCAAAGAGGAAGCAACGGTAATCTAGAGTAAGACAACACCTCAGCTACAGGGACTGTCAATGCACCTAAACCAAAAGGGGAAAATAGAATTAAATTTCCACTGAATATTAATTATTTTAAACAAAATTATTTTCTACTAATTTCCCTTTTACAATAATATGCAAAGAATTAAACAGATAAATTTGTGTCCTTAGATCACAAATTTAAACTCCCCAGGGGCCAGGGAGGTGAACTGTGAGTGCAACAGATTAGTATTATGTGACAAGAAAGAACAGAAGACAGGTATAAGCACTTTTGGGAGACATACATATCAGCCTAACAAACTCATCCTACCATGTTTCACAAATGTATTTCCCTTCAATTCTGATTAGGATTTAACAAGGATAGGAAAATCTACTTAAGTTTAATACCACAAATTATTTTGATAAAAAAGTTTGTTTGATAAAAAGATTGTTCTATCCCTTTAAAAAAAATAATACCTGAGAATGACTCTATTTCAATAAACAAAAAGAAAAAAGTATCTACAAAACTAGGATTTACTGTCACAGAAATAACTGAGGAATACTTAAGCTTTGAAATTTATCCCATAATATTCAAAGAATTGACTGAGACCTAACTATTTTTATCATAGTTTCCAGCCTGGTTAACAACCAAAACTATACTTCAGCAAGAATATTTTTATCTGTCAAGAGCTTCACAAAGAGAAGGATTTTATCTACTTCTCCCTTTTTTTTTTTTTTTTGAAAATATCAAAGACTCACTGAAATGGGAGATAAAGTTTTAAAAAGTGAATAGAAGGGGCTGGGATTGTAGCTCAGTGGTAGAGCGCTTGCCTCGCATGCGTGAGGCCCTGGGTTCGATCCTCAGCACCACATACAAAGCAATAAAATAAAGACATTGTGTCCATCAACAACTAAAAAAAAATATTAAAAAATAAATAAATAAAATAAAATAAAAAGTGAATAGAAATAAACTTAACAACTTTTAATTCTCGGGAGTGAACTCAATTGCTAACCACAATATCCAAATGCTTCCACTCTTAGGATCCAAACAGTGAAAAGACTGTAAATTCTGAGTCAATCCCTTACTCCCTGAGTGACCTCACATGTTCTTTAAACTCAGTACAACAGTTACCTGTAAAATAATATCTCCTTTATGGAGTTATCATAAAAGTTAAATGAGATATGCAAACAAAAAGTTCTCAGTAAATCACAATGCAAATTGCTGATGCTATTCAAAGTATTTAACAGCAACGCAACAAAATTTCATCCCTTTGGTCATCCTACCAGAAAAAATAAAAAATTTAAAAACCAATGAAAAACCAGAGGAAAAGAGCAAGATATGGCTAAGCAAAGCAAACTTTCTGGAAGGATAGCGAAAAACTGTTAAAGGGGCCGAACATATATGTAGCTCAGTGAGAAAGTGCTTGCCTTGTATGTAGCAGGCCCTAAGTTTGGTCCCCAACACCACAAAAGGAAAGGAAAAAAATATATATATTAAAGTGATGAAATTGAAATGACTTTTTCCACTTTATCTAAACTTCTACCAAAAGGGGCAGAATTGCAAATAACTTTTATAACATTTTTCATTTAGAATAATTTGTCTCTAAAATTCCTTCAATCAAAACTTTATATATGTACATAAGACACAGTGAACAAAAGATAAAAAGGAAAACCATATTTTTGTTTTCCAATCTTGTACAATATGAATGCATGAACTTATTAAATTTTGTTTTTAAGATCACTAAATATAATGAGCGAGCAAGCATGCATGCTTTATACCTCAAAGAGTTCTGAAAGGTAGGATCCACAAGGTCCAGCTACAATTTCAAGTAAAGTTTTCACTCTGGTCAATTTTATTCTTGCAAGAAGGCTAACAGAAAAAAGCAAAACTCCCCTCACAGCAGGCAAAGACAGTTGAAAAGAACCCTATGCAGAGCTATTCACAGTCCATATTACTCTTATGGTATTATTCTACTGTGGTTTATTTCTAGACCTTTTCCTCTGTCCATAAAATAAGCATAAATATATTTTAGGTGTAATAAAGGAAATGCTTTTGCATCTTTAGAAAAAGTCCTTCCCTGCCTGTTCATTATCTTTGTATAAGTATCAAGGAAAACAGAAGCAATGTTAGGATCTACTGATAGGATCTTGGGGAAATGTGGGAAATTAAATGGACAAAATAAATGAAGTTATGTGCTTTCACTTTAAATTGGCATTTTAATCAAAACTGATTTTTTTTTAAAATAAGTCCAACTCTAGAAAGCTGGGAAAGGGAAACAAAGTAAGCGTTTACCTGAAGCATCTCCAACTTTAAAATCACTGTCATCTGAACTATCATAATCGAGAGCTTCTAGGAGAGAAGCTGCCAAAGGCTTCACCTGCCTCCTCTTGGAGCTGCGATCCACTGTTAAAGAGAAAAACATGACATTGTCATTCATCATCACACCAAACACTGGCGAGAGATGTGAGGCTGAGGCAAGACGAAGATAACCTCGCACAGGGAATCTTTGTCTACCGTCTGGGAAATAGGTGTCGGGGAAAGGTAGGAGTGGGGTAACAGGCTGGGGAGGGTTTCTGCTCGCTAAGATGAGCTGCTAAGATAAGCATCTCCAGCCCTGGGGTGCGGCCAACGCCAATTCAGGCCGGCCAAAATCCTAGCTGACCCTTTCCTTGCACACCTTATAGAGAGGTTTCTGCGACTCCCTAGTAATTGAAACACCGTAACAGTCAACAGAAAACGCCAAGCCCAGGGAATAAAAGTCGGGTTCATTCCTAAGGACCAGGGAGGGTAGCGTCCAAGAACCGTCCAGGTTCTAGCAGTTCCCGCCCACCCCTTCCCAGCTCTCCCAAAGCCCTGACTTATAGAAGGGCTGAAACGGATCTCTTTCCCCACAGAGGCCTCGGGTACACTTACTAAGGAATCCGTGAGGTGGTCGTTTGGAGGATACCTAGGGAGAGGCTGCGCGAGCACTGGCAGCCCGGTCACCGCCGAGGTCAGGGACTGGGGCGACAGAGACAAGTCCGAAAGATGCTACTTAAAATCGAAGGCGCCGCCGCCCGCACAGGGACGCTCCCAGGAGCAGCCGCCCCGCCACTCCCGCCCCCCCGCCCCCCAGTTCTCGCCCGGCCCCCACTGCTCGCGCCCCTTCCCACGGTGCCCCCTGGCCAGAGGCGCCCTCCGGCCCAGGCAGCGCAGCCAACCTGGTGGCCCTGGGGAGTTAACTGCCCCCGGTTAAAACCAGCAGAAAAAAAGAAAATCTTTATTAGCCTGCATCAGAAGCAAAAGACCCAGATTTGCACAGTCTGAGGCCGACTGCCTGAAACAATAGGGAGAGCAACGACCCGGATACAGCTCTGAGAAGAAGGAAGTGAAAACGCAAGGCTAAGTGCGGCCCTGAGACCAACAGGAACTGAGAGCGCGTGCGCTGTACTCTCCGCCGCGCTCCCTCCCAGGGTATAGGAGCCGAACGGAAGCCGAGTCCAGCCGAGTAGTGACGAGCAGAAGAAAACCCAACTCAGATCCCGTGAGGCTCCGCCCATAACTCCAAGGCCCCGCCCATCCCGAGCCTAGTCCCCTGTTTCAGCCCAAATCCATGGAAAATCAATTCCTATTTCTGGTTTTTGTTAAGGATTTACTTGGAATAAACTTAGCACAAAAGGAAGTTTGCTACGTTAACCTTTTACCAACAACTATAAGTGATACAGCTACACTACTGGCTGCTTCAATAAAGAGTACCTTGGAACGTGCAAAAGACTATTGCAAAAGGATAACTTAAGAATCGTAAGACCCTGCTAATTGCTGCTGTGAAAGTTATTAATCGAATAGAGAAAAAAAGTAATCATTTAATTATATTATATTCAATGTATACTGAACTGTAGACCATCATTTCCACATAAATAAAATATACACAGTACTTAACTTTGCTAAGAGAAATATAATATGTGCAGGGGAAAATTCCTTCCGACACGTATAGTGTATATTTTCTCAGAATGTGTGTCCATATGAATGTCTTGAATCCACTCAGTGAATTTATTTTTCAAGATGAATTTTTAACACCATGAAAACGTAAGGATAATATGTACAACCAGATATGGCAGTCTTTCAACCATTTCTAATGTCACATGTTAACATGTTTTTAAATGTTATTAAAATGTTAGAATATGAAGTAGTTCAATAGTTTTTAAAATATATATATCAAGGATATAAAAAAGTTTGGATGAAGCTGATTCAGTTCAAATATACATCAAATAGCAATGTTTGTAGCATGCAAAATACAGTGTTATGAAAGATTAAATTTACAGGAATCAAATCATATAATGCAGTGGTAGAGATTATTCTTTAAAGAAACGTTGAATTATTTTGCAAAAGTAAACTGGAATTTAATTGTATAATATTAAACTCAAACAATATTTAGTAAATACTTATGTGGAGCAATTTATAGTATGTACCTTCTGCAAATAGTTTTTGTGTGTTCTTTGCAAGAGCTTAAGGTACAATTGAAGATTCAGTTAGGTAAATTACAGTATATTGTATATAGGTCTATGAGAAAAAAAGTATACGTGCTAATAGCAGAGGAAGCACTCAGCAAAAGCATCCTGCAGAAAGTTATATTTATAGACATGAAGTATCTGAATTAGGGAAGCAGGAAAAAGAGACAGGTGTTCCAGACCAACAAAAAGATATACGCAAATTGCACAAGGCAAAGAGAGCCTGTTAAGACTGAGTATCTGATTGGTACATAAAGATGTTCAATAAAAGAAAGAAAAAAAGGAAAAGAAATAAAATTTCAACACTGGAAATTTGAGATGATTTTTTGACATGGTTTGGATCTGAATTCAGAGAGTACCCCATTACCAGTAGAATATGAGATATTAGCCATGCACAGTGGCAGACCCTGAAATTCCAGTTACCCGGGATACTGAGGCAGTAGGATCACAAATTCAAGGCCAGCCTCAAAAACCTAGTGAGACCTTATCTCAAAATAAAAAATAAAAGAGGCTAGAGATGATATAGTTCAATGGTAGAATGCCACTAGGTACATTCTGTAATACTGCAAAAAAAAAAAAAGAAAGAAAGAAAGAAAGTAAAAGATCAAAATGAGAAATAATTCAGCCATAAAGAAGAATGAAATGTGATTTGCAGAAAAATGGATGGAACTTGAGAACATTATGTTAAGTGAAATAAAGCCAAATTCAGAAAGTCAAGGGTCATATGTTTTTTCTCATATGTGGAGTCTAGAGATAAGAGGGTAAAAATAAACCAGAATGTGGGGGGATCTTTTGAAGGAAGATCAGTAAAACAGAGGAAAAGAAGAGGGGGAGAGAAGAACAGAGGGAAAGAGAAGATACTAAAATACTGGAGAAGGAAATGAACCAAATCATATTGTTACATTGTACATGTACCAAAATGTATAATTATGTATAATTATAATGAGCCAATAAAAAGTATGGGAACAAAAAAAACAATGAGAAATAAATGGGCTGGGCTAGGCTGGGCTGGGCTGGGCTGGGCTAGGGTAACAGCTCTAATAGCCTTTGAGAATTTGAGAATAATGAAAAGCTCAGAGTTTTAAATTCTTGGCTTGTTCCCAAAAATAATTTCTTTGATTGCTCAAAAACAGGATTTCTCAATTTTGACAAAATGGATGTTTTGGGCCATATAATTTGTTTATGGAAGGCTGTCCTTTGCTTTATAGGATGTTCCAGCTTCTCTTGCCTCTATCTACTATATTCCAATAACAACTTGCCCTCACCCAAGTTATGACAACTAAAAATGTATCCAGACATTGCCATATGTCCCTTGGAAACAAAAATCACTGCCACTGCCTACGCACTCACGCCTACACAGAGAAACACTGCTCTTAAAGAGTCTCATTTCATGAAATCATAGAACTGATATAGCCAATAGTCAATCAGTGAATCAGAACCCACAAAGTTGAGATGTTAGGCAATTTTGTATGCTGATTCTCCTCATGTCCATCTCTATTTCATCCTCTTCCTGCATCATATAACTAGAGTCAGTTCCCAGTGTGCTCCAATGGACAAGGACAAATTCTGACCCTGAAGGAGACAGTTTTTCATTTATATTAGGAATAGTGACCCTAAGTTGGTGGTAGCATGACTTTTTTTTATTAAAATTGGTTTTTTTTAGTATTTTGCTTAGTTGTTTATGGATCTTTATTTTATTTATTTATTTATATGTGGTGCTGAGGATTGAACCCAGTGCCTCACACATGCTAGGCAAGTGCTCTACTACTGAGCATGACCTCAGCCCGCATGACTTATTTTTGCTATTTTTATTATTAAAAAATGTATTTGTAGAAGGTTTTGTATAGCTGCTAAGTAGACAAAGAAGAAGAATGTGCAAGATATTATCCCCTGGTGATCAACTTTCATTCATATCACATCTTAGTCTACATTAATGGTCCTGTTAAAATTAAAAACTACATTTGTCAGACTCACCTAGAAATATGATTACAGATGTGATTTAGGTTCTGCCAATAAGATAAATTTCTAAGGTTTGAAAGTAGAAGAGAGGCAGTATCCCGTTTCCTATAGTTATGGCAGCAAACTCCAGTAGGCATGAGCTCCAACATGAATCTACTAGACAACTTATTCTAATGTCTAAGTAGAAGTGTTGTGAGTGTCAGGTGGCTGTATTATAGGCAGCCACAAAAGCAGTTAGAGTACAAGCTCCCTGACAACTGGATTGCAAATATAGTTGTATAGCCTTGCAGTCAAATTTCTAGAAATTTCCCCTAATTTCTTTTCTGGGCATTCTTTGATTTTGTAGATACCAGGTTTCAGCTATTAAATTATTTTCTTCTTGTAAACGTAGTGTTTTCTGTTTCTAGTGCACTGTACTTTGACTGATACACAAGCTCTTAGAAAAACAAACAACTTATATGTTATCCAGAACAATTCTCTTCCCTTCACCTACTAGTGCTAACTTGGAATCCAAAATCACAGCCACTGGCCAAACAGCTGTCATTTATAATCCCTTAAGGAGACGATAAATGCTTGGCAGAAAATCCATGGCTGATTTTATCTTGCTATAGTTAGTATCTTCAGAGGTATTCAAGAGAAAACAATGTTGATGAAGTAGTAAAAGCTTGTGCTGAAATTTCTGAACTTCAAAAAACTCTTGAATGTCCCTAGAGTGAAAAAAGTATCACTACAAAGAAATAAAAATTAGTTTCAAGTTAAAATTCTCAACTCCAACTCTGGAAGCTAGATATTTCTAAAATCAATTCAATATTTTCTAATGAAGACTTCGTTGATGATCACCTTTTTGTTTTGTGTTGTGTTTGTACTAGGGATTGAACCCAGGTCTTTCTCTGTGCTGGGCAAGTACTCTGCCATTGAAGTACATACCTAGACATTTTTTAGATTTTATTTTGAGACAAGGTTTGTACTAGGGGTTGTTTTTATTGTGTGTTTTGTGTTATGTTTGTACTAGGGATTGAACCTAGGTCCCTCTCTGTGCTAAGCAAGTACTCTACCATTGAAGTACATCCCCAGCCTTTCTTTAAATTTTATTTTGAGACAAAGTCTCACTAAATTGTCCAGGCTGGCCTTGAATTGGTGATTCTCCTGTCTCAGGCTACCAAGTAGCTGGTTTTACAGGTATGTGCCAGTGTATTCAGCAACCATTTTCAAATTGTGTTAAATATATTTACTACAGAATTATTTATAGTATTTAAATAGCATGGATCTACTCTAGTATTACATGAGTAAAAACTATTCACATATATATAAAATGAATAATGTTGAAAAATTTTTATTGTCTATTAACTAATGTTCCGTAGACAGAATGTATATATGGTACCAAAAATGTAAATGCACAAACAAGTACCATGAAAACTAAATTTTCATCCTACCTTTGTTTTCTAGCCAATTATCTCTCTAGACATTATGAGATTAACTTTTTAAAAAGTTGCTTAGCACAGAGCTGAGTTTTACAGGTATGTGCCAGTGTACTCAGCAACCATTTTCAAATTGTGTTAAATTTGAAATGTACTCAACAACTTCATTGAGATACAATTCACATACCATAAAATTCGTGTTTTCTAGTGTAAAATTCAGTGTGTTCTAGTATATTCAAAGAGTTATATCACCACTGTCTAATTTCAGAACATTTATTTGCCTATTTGCCCCTAAAATAAATCCCACACCTATTAACAGTTAATCCTCATTCTCACAAATCTAGACCCTGGCAATCATAATCTACTTTCTGTACCTGTGGAATTGCCTATTCCAGACATTTCATATAAATAGAATAAAAAAATATGCAGTCTTAAGTGTCTAGATTCTTTCACAAAGCATAATGGTTTTATAGTTCATCCATCTATTTGCCATAACTTGTTTTTAACTAACATGATAATGTAAAATTCTATCGGTATTCTGTAGGGAGAAAGGATGAAAGTGAAAAGTGAGGTCTTCAATACTTGCTATAATTGCTGTATAGTATACCAGATCTCTTAGATAAGCTGAGATGTTTAATCATGTTTTAGTGCAGTTTCAGGATGGTAGTCTTAGGAGCTGTGTTTCACAAAGGGCAAGTCCCAAACAAGCAAAGCAAATGGATGTAGAAAACATTAGTAGAATAACACAAAGTGAACAATATGGTGTGTTAGATGAATAAAGTTAGTTAGAGATATGAAGTTTCATGTCATCAACTCAAACGGTGGGAAAGCTTTCAGAAAAAAATGCACAAATGACATCTGCTACTTTTAATCAATCAGATCTCTAAATGATGAATCATTTGAAAATGCTGCAACATTGCTCTACATGTAGACAACTTGGGTTTTTTGTATTTATTGGAAAATATAATGGAAAAAATGTGAAAAATGAATGTACAAGTCAAAAGGTCATCATAAAGCAAACCCTTTATAAACACAGGGCATGGTAGCACATGCCTGTACTTCCAGTGACTCAGGAACCTGGGTCAAGAAGATTGCCAGTTTGAGGTCAGCCTTAGCAACTAGTGAGATCCTGTCTCAAAATAAAAACTAAAAAGGGCTTTAAATGCTCAGTGTTAAGGCACCCCTGGGTTCCATCCCTAGTACAGTATAAGCAAAATAAAACAAACAAACAAAAAGCACCACCCATGTCAACACCAAAGAAGCCTCCCTGGAGGGAGTCCCCACAGTTAATACCATTCTTGTCTACATAAAGGTAGTCTATGGCTATTTTCAAATGTGTATAAACAAGATCATTCAATATGCATTGTTTTGTTTCTGGTTTCTTTGACTATTACTTTTTGTAAGAATCATCTACATTATTGCACATGTAGTTGTTAGGGCATTTGCATTGCAGAAGCACATCCTTGAATGCACCACCGTTTATTTATTCTTTTTATCTTTTATTAACATTTTGGCTCTTTCAAGTTTGAAGCTATCATAAATAATGACTTTTTGTTAGTGTTTCTTAGTGCATATGTGTGCACATTTTTGTTAGGTTTATATCTCAAAATAAAATTAATGGATCATAGGTGTCCAATATTCAACTTTAGTAGGAAAAAAACAGACTTTTAAAGTATAGTACAAATTTACATTTACACCAGCAATTTATGTAGGTGTTTTTCTTTCTACTCTATATGATGCGTGAAAAGATTCTTGAGAGTCTTTTCCTTAATATCTGACATCAGATTTGTGACAATCTTTGCTACTGTATTTCTAGTTTTCCCCTCTTCTAGTCTCCATTGTCTTGCATTTTGACACTCATACTGTATCTTCTTTTTTGTTCATGCTCTATCTTCTTTATCTCTTGCACTTTCCTTTTTGTTTAATGGTTTCTTCTTTAACTATTTTCTCTCATTTTACTGTAAGTAGTAAGGAGAAACAATGCTGTGCACTTTGGGAGGCTGAGACAAGAGAATCACGAGTTCAAAGCCAGCCTCAGCAGCAAAAGCGAGGCACTAAGCAACAATATAGTGCTGGGGATGTGGCTCAGTGGTCGAATACCCCTGAGTTCAAACTCTGGTACAAAAAAAAAAAGAAAGAAGAAATCTCCTCAGCTAAATATCCAAGTTTAAATATCTAAACTTTCTACATTTTTTATTTGAACAAATCATAGTAAAAACACAATTCAGCCAAATTTTCTACCACTTATAACAAAGAGTGCCTGTCTTTCAGTGTTCAATATGTTCCTCATTTCTTCCTGAGACCTCACCAGAAGCACCTCTAACATTCAAGTTTTTACAAATATTCCGTTCACCAGTGACTTGAGAGGCTGAGGCAGGAAGATGGCAAGTTTGAGGCCAGCCTCAGCAACTTACTAAGGCCTTAAGCAACTTAGCAAGAGCCTGTCTCAAAATAAAAAACAAAAAGGGCTGGGGATATTGCTCAGTGGTTAAGCACTCCTAGGTTCAATTCCTCGTACCAAAAAAAAAATTCTGTTCATAACTACACTCACACACACACACACACACACACACACACACACACACACACACTACATATGTACGTGACTTCTTCTTTTGATGTCCATATGTCTATTAATTGTCTTTTCATGGAAATCCAGGCTATCTCTATTATCCACTTCAAAATTCCTCCAGCTTCTACCAGTTACCCAACCTCAAAGCCATTTCTACATTTTTAGGTATTTGTTATATCAGTTTTCTATGTCTGATACCAAAATTTAGATTGTTTTTTTAAACTACACACCTACAATCCCAACAGCTGAAGAGGCTGAGACAGGAAGATCACAAGCTCAAGGCTAGCTCAGCAATTTAGTGAAGCCCTAAGGAACTCAGTGAGACCCTGTCTCCAAAGAAAAAAACAAGAGCTGCGGATGTGTTTCTAAAGCACTGCTGAGTTCAATCCCCAGTACAAACAAACAAACAAACAAACAAACAAAAAACACAATTAAAAAAACAAACAAACCAAAAGGACTGCATAGCAATTACTACTATTATGGTTTAGTTTTGAAGTGTCCCTCAAAAATTCATGTGTAAGACAATGCAAGAAATTTCAGAGGTGAAATGATTGGATAATGAGAGCCATAATCTAATCAGTGGATTAATCCCCTGATGGATTAACTGGGTGATAACTGAGTAGGTAGGGTGTGGCTGGAGAAGGTAGGTCACTGGGGTTTATATTTTGTCCCTGGTGAGCAGTTTCCTGATTGCCATGTCCTAAGCTGCTTTTCTCCCCTACACCTTTCCACCACGGTGTTCTGCCTCATCTCAGGCCCAGAGCAAAGGAGTCAACCCTGTATGGACTGAAACCTTTGAAACCATGAACACCAAATAAACTTTACCTCCTCTAAAATTGTTGGTGACAGCTTTGAAAAGATGATTAAAACAACTACAAATTAGGTGACTTAAAACAAGAGGAATTTCCTTTCCCACAGTTCTGGAGGTTACAGTTCTGAAATGAAGGTGGAGACAGTGCTATGCTCCCACTAAAGACTCTAGACAATTCTCCTTGCAGCTTCTAGCTCCTAAAGACTCCTAATGTTCCTGGATTTGCGGCAACATAAATCCAATCTCTCTTTCTTCACGTGATTTTCTATTTGTGTCTGTATCTATGTGTTTCTTTTTTTTATAAGGATACTAGTCATGTGATTTAGGACCCATCCTAATTCGGTATTATTTTATCATAATAATTATAACCGCAAACCCCCTATTTCCAAATAAATTCGCATTATGAGGTTCCAGGTATTCATGAATTTTGGATGAACACTATTTAACCCGCTATACTCTTCAATGGATTTAAACAGAAACTAGAGTCTGTATCATCTGAAAAAAAATTAGTCTGATAATTCCTGAAGTAAAAGTCTGAAAAAAATTTAAATCACATAATTTTAATTCACAATATTTTACTGGGATCTCATTGTTTGAAGGATAGGTATTTCTTTGTTTAAACTGCTGAAATTATTCTGGTTGAGATTGAAGGAATTATGAGCTGACTATTCTTTTCAAGTTTTGCTATAAGATGAATTCTAGCTTTGTAATGTGAATTTGGAAGATCGCCTTTACAACTTATGGAACAGATTAAATAGTATAGGAATCATCAATATCTTAAAGATACAGCATTTTGTCCATTAAACCAGTTTGACAAATACTCTCAAGTTTTAATTTGGTAACTTTCTAAATCTCTTCCACCATTAATGATTTTACTTATTTAACCTTACCACTGGAGCCAATTGTGTTCATAAGTATTTTCATTTGATTTATTTTATAATTATCAATATATGCCTCATAGTGATTTAAATTTTTTTATAACTACTATACTACTCTAATTCTTATAAGGCTGTACCTGTAGTCTTTTTTTTTAAAGTTTGGAGAAATGTAAACAAACATAAAGATGTTATATTATATAACTGCATTACTGTAATAATTCCATGGCTACCCCCTATTGGTTCTGAGATGAACTCAAGCGTCATGGCTATACACTTAAAAAACATGCATTTTTTGTTCTTTTTAGTTATATATGACAGTAGAGTGTATTTTGACATATCTATACAAATGTATAGTATATCTTATTCTAATTGGATACCAGTCTTATGGCTGTATGTGATGTTAGATTCACTGTGGTGTATTTATATATGTACATAGGAAAGTAATGTCAGATTCATTCTACTGTCTTTCCAATTCCTATCCTCCTCCCTTTCCTTCATTCCCCCTTGTCTAATCCAAAATACTTCTATCCGCCCCCCCACACACACTTATTGTGTGTTAGCATCCACATATCAGAGAGACATTTTGACCTTTAATTTTGGGGGATTGGCTTATTTCACTTAGCATGATAGTCTCTAGTTCCATCCATTTATCAGCAAAGGTCATAAAGTCATTCTTCTTTATGGCTGAGTAATATCCCTTGTGTATATATACCACATTTAATTTATCTATTCAGCTGTTGAAGGGCATCTAGTTTGGTTCCATAGCTTAGCTACTGTGAAGTAAGCTACTATAAACATTGATGTGGCAATGTTACTATAGTATGCTGATTTTAAATCCATTGGGTATTAAACCGAGGAGTGAGATATTGGGTCAAATGGTGGTTCCATTTCAAGTTTTTTGATGAATCTCCATACTGCTTTCCAGAGTGGTTGCACCAATTTTCGGTCCCACCAAGAATGTATGAGTGTACCCTTTCCCTGCATCCTCACCTACATTTATTGTTATTTGTATTCTTGATAATTGCCATTCTGACTGGAGTGAGGTGAAATTTCAGTGTAGTTTTAATCTGTATGTTTCTAATTGCTAGAGATGTTGAACATTTTTCATATATTTATTGACTATTTGTATCTTTACTTTTGAGAAGTTTCTGTTTAGTTCCTTTGCCCATTTATTGATTAGGTTATTTGTTTTTAGTTGTTGTTGTTGTTAGTGGTGGTGTTAAGCTTTTTGAGTTCTTTGTATGTTCTGAAAATTAACTCCTTATCTGAGGTGCAGGTACAAAGATTTTCTCCCATTCTGTAGGATCTCTCTTCACATTCTTGTTTTCCTAGCTGTGAAGAAGGTTTTTATTTTGATACCATCCTATTTATTGATTCTTTTCACTTCTTGTACTTTAGGAGTCTTGTTGAGGAAATCCATTCCTAAGCCAATATGTTGGAGTGTTTGGTCTACTTTTTCTTCTAGTAGTTGCAGTGTTTCTCATCTAAAACCTAAGATTTTGATCCACTTTAAGTTGAGTTTTGTGCAGGGTGAGAGATAGGAGTTCAATTTCATTCTATTACATTTGGATTTACAGTTTTCCCAGCACCATTTGTTGAAGAGGCTACCTTTTCTCCAAAGTATATTTTTGGAGCCTTTGTCAGATATGAGATAACTGTATTTATATTTGTCTATGTGTCTTCTATTCCATTGGTCTTCATGTCTGTTTTGGTGCCAAATACCATGATGTTTTTGTTACTATAACTCTGTAGTAAAATTTAAGATCTAATATTGTAATGCCTGCTGATTCACTTTTCTCACTAAAGATTGCTTTGGCTATTCTGGGTCTTTTATTTTTCCAAATGAATTTAATGATTGCTTTTTCAATTTTTATGAAGAATGCCATTGGAATTTTAATAGGAATTGCATGAAATCTGTGTAGCACTTTTGGTAGCATGGTCATCTGACAATATTAATTCTACCTATTCAAGAACATGAGAGATGGGGCTGGGGATATAGCTGTGTTGGGAAAGTGCTTGCCTCACATGCATAAGGCCCTGGGTTCAATCCCAAGCACCAAAAAAAAAAAAAAAAAGAAAAAGAAAAGAAAAAGAATATGAGAGACCTTTCCATCCTCTAAGCTATTCTTCCATTTCTTTCTTCAGTGTGCCATAGTTTTCATTGTAGAGGTCTTCACTTTTATTGTTAGATTGATTCACAAGTATTTTATTTTACTTTTTGAGGCTATTATGAATAGGATAGTTTCCCTAATTTCTCTTTCAGCTGATTCACCATTGGCATATATGAATGTGTATGATTTGTGGATGTTAATGTTATATTCTGATTTTTTTGCTGAATTCATTTATGAGTTATAGAAGCTTTCTGGTGGAAATTTTTGGGTCTTCTAAATATAGAATCATGTCTTCAGCAAATAGAGATACTTTGGGCTCTTCTTTTCCTATCTCTATGCATTTAATGTCTTTCTTTTCCCTAACTGCTCTAGCTAGAATTTTAAGGACTATGCTGAATAGAAGTAGTGAAAGAGAGCATCCCTTTCTTGTTCCAGTTTTTAGAGGCAATGCTTTCAGTTTTTCTCCATTTAGCATGATGTTGGCATTGGTTTGACATATATAGCTTTTACAATGTTGAGGTATGTTCCTACTACCCTTAGTTTTTCCAGAGTATTTTGCTTTTTCATTTTTTGTTTTTGTTTCTCTGTACCAGGTATTGAACCAGAGGTGCTTAACCAATGAGCATATACATACTCTGTATTTTATTTAGAGACAGGGTCTTGCTGAGTTGCTTAGGGCCTCACTAAGTTGCTGAGGTTGGCTTTGAACTCACAGTCCTCCTGCATCAGCCTCCTGAGCAGCTGGGATTATAGATATAAGCCACTGCACCCACCTTTTTTAGTGTTTTGAACATGAATGGATGCTGTATTTTGTCAAATGCTTTTTCTGCATCTATCAAGATAATCATGTGATTCTTGTCTTTAAGTCTATTTGTGTGGTGAACTCCATTTATTGATTTCTTCAGGTTGAACCAATCTTGCATCCTGTGATTAAACCCACTTGATCATGGTGCCCTATCTTTTTAATGTATTTTTGTATGTAATTTGCCAGTATTTTAAGAATTTTTGCATCTATATTCATCAGAGATATTGGTGTGAAGTTTTCTTTCCTTGGTATGTCTTTATTTAATGTTACTATCCTTACGTGATTTAAACTAGTCTTCCTTAGTGTTAACAGAGACTACAAGAGATTCAGGAAGCTGCTATAATCCACAGTATGGGGAAGGAAACCATGGAATTTGAAAGTGACTGAGGAAAGAGTATTGATTACTGGTGCTAGTGCCTAAGGAATTTGGAAAAGAGGCTCTGTGAAGCTGAAATTCATTTCTATAAAGAGGAATGTATAGCTGGTTATATTGAAGAATTCAAGAAATTATGACAAGTCTACATTTGGGAGTATTTAAAAACTGCAAGCAGCAAACAATTGCTACTGCTAAAAAACTGCTACTTCTAGTATGAAATGTTTCTGGAATAATGATCACAGGAACAGAGAGCAAAACAAAAAGTAGCATATCCTTTATCCCTCCTTTCAGTTTCTCTCTAATTTTCTTATTAGCAGAGCATAACAGGGACTTACCTGGCAATGTAGAAATGTGGTTTTTGAATCTCAAACCCAGCATCACAAAAACATAACACAGAAAACATATACCTGAGATAGGGAGAAAATAAGAAGCTGAAAGACAAGGACTTATGGTATCAAATATTAATGAGAATGTGGAGCAAGTAGAACTCTTGTATATTGTTGGAGATACACTGTTGTGAGCAGGAACTTCTTACCTGCATAGAATAGAGCATGGACTAGGTGATCTTGCTTGAGATTCAGTTGACAGAAAGGAACCTGCAAAAACATTCTTGTTATGCTAAGAATATTGGTTCAAGTTTCTATGTGTGTTGCAATTCATGAATGTTGTCATTGAGGTCGTGGCTTACCTCGTGGTCATTGGGCATCTCCCACCATCTTCAGCTTCTCATAATTATAGGATACATAATGCAACTGGGGATGTACTCCAGATTGCAAATCTCCAAGTCCTAGACACCACTGCCTATTTTTATTTTTATTTCAATACTGCATGCAACAAAAATATTTATGCCTTATAAATATTTATGTAAATATCAACAAAAGAATATTAATAAGCTGAACTGGGCAGCATATTCAAAGTACTCTATGCTATGACCAAATGGGATTTATTCCTGGAATGCAAGGATGGTTCAATGTATGGAAATCAACATAATACACCACATTAAAAGAATAATAGAAAAATATATGATAATCACAATTGTTGCAAAAAATTATGTGATAATCTTCAATGCCTTCTAATGATAAAAACAGTCAACAAAATAAGAAACAAGGAAACAATATAAAGGAAACTACTTTAATATAACAAAAAACATATAAGAAAAACCCACAGTGAATATCATACTTAATGGCAAAAGACTGAAAATTTTTCCCCTAAGAGCACAAAAAGGTAAGAAGGTTAGAAGGTAAGAATGTCTACTTTGCCTTTCTTATACGAAATAGTATTGTAAGTCCTAACCAAATCAATTAGGCAAGAAAAATAAAATGCATCCAAATTGAAAGAAAAACAAAATGATTTCTGTTTGCATATGATACAAACTCATATTAGAAACCCTAAATGATTCTATTTTTTAAAAAGACTTATAAAAAGTTACAACTAACAAACAGATTAAACAAAGTATCAGAATACAAAGTCAACATACAAAAATCAGTGTGTTTTTACACACTAACAATAAATAGTCTAAAAAGGAAATAAAGAAAACAATTCCATTTATAATGGCATCAAAAAGAATAAAATATTTAGTATTAACTTAACCAAGGAGATAAAACACTTGCACAATAAGTATTATAAAATATTACTGAAAGAAATTAAAGAAGATGTAAATAAGTAGAAAGAAATTCCATGTTCATGAATTAGAAGACTTACTATCACTAAGATGTCAATACTACTCAAAATGATCTGCAGATTCAATGCAAGCCCTCATAAAAATCTCAAAAATACAAATTAGGAGAATTCACATTGCCTGATTTCAAAACTTATTAAAAACTTAATGATGTGTGTAATCAAAACAATGTCTAGCTTAAAAATCTACATAAAAACCACTAGACTATAGTAGATAGCTTAGAAATAAACCCTCACATATGTGGGCCTAAGATTTCCTTTCTTTATTTAAACTCTCCACTTAGTTTTTTTTATAAAGCTTTATTAAGATACAATAAACAAGTTAAAAATTGTATATATTTATAGTGCATAATGTGATGTTTCGGTGTATGAAAACACTGTGAAATTATTATCGTAATCAAGCTCATTATCTGTCATTACCTCATATCACCTTTTCTTTTTTTTGAGAACATTTAAAATTTAACCTTTTAGTAAATTTCAAATATAAAATTCAGTATTATTAGCTGGGTGTGGTGGCATACAACTGTAATTCTGGCAGCTCAGGAGGCTGAGGCAGGAGGATGAGTTTAAAGCCAGCCTCAGCAATTTAGTGAGGCCCTAAGCAACTCAGCAAGAACTGCCTCCAAATTTTATATATATATATAAATACACATACATACACACACGTGCTGGGGATGTGGCTCAGTGGTTAAGTGCCTCTGG